>VXBJ01003082.1:24034-181511 GCA_013400055.1 Nycticryphes semicollaris
TTTTTTTTTTTTTGTAATAGTGGAAGGAACTGGGGAAATATGCTCCAACGGTGACATGGTCTTTTTATCCTGGCTGTAGTGTTGGAAAAACTATGACAAGGGAGAATGTAGAAGTGTTAGCCACTCTGTCACCTGAAATTATTTTATTTAAAATGTGTCTCTGCTGATGTGGCAGATCCATGATTGCAAACACCTAAGAGTGAGGCATTGCAGCACTCAGGGGTACCAGGTCTCCTCTGTAGAGTGACAGCTTCATAACCTACTTAAGCTATGAAACCTGGCTGATAGGAAAAGGGGTGGGACATGACTGTCTTCTCCTTCCTTTTTGCTGAGTCATTCCAGCCTCACCTCTGTGTCAGTGTTAATTATGCAGTGAAGTAGATCACCTTGCCAACTGGATGATGTGTTTACTCTCTTTTGCTGTAGTTTTCTACCAGATCAGTTCCTTGAACTAGTTTACCACATAGCCACCTGGTTGCAAGGGGTGGGAAGGGAACATGCCTTCCAAAAGAGCAAAGCAGGCAGGTAGCAGCCCGGACTAAAGCCATCTTACAGTCTTCTGGAGCCACAGCCAATATAGTGGGGCTGCTCATCTCCATGACCCTGGCTGTAGTATATGACTGAGGAATACATTAGGGGTTGCCGCCAATGCTGAGAATTGGAACTATGAATCTTCCTACACCAGTTGCTAAATTTGTGTCCAAGAGCACCTGATTCCTGGTCCCTCAGCTCTGTGCTTAGTTTCCCCTTCTTCAAGCTGAGAAGGACAGCACTCTCATTTCTCCTGTGCTTTATATGGCTCCTATATTTCTATAGACAGTTTTTCAGGCAATCTGCTGTCCTGCTGCACATCTATGTGCAGTGCTTGGTACAACAACACCGTGACCCCAGGGGAGTAGGAGAAAGGAAGAAGTCGAGGATATCTCTCACTATTACAGTGATACAAATGAAAAATAGCAATGTGTTTACTGGGATTGAAATCTGTAACCCTGGCCAACCGTAACTCATACATTCTGATTTCTAGTGGCTCTTTATAAATCAAGTGTGGATCTTGGTTGCTGTGGTCAATTAACCCTTTCATTTTATTGAGTAGTTCTATAATTATAACACATTTGTGATGATTTATATAGTTTTTACATAATTATTTATCTTGACAATTATTCTGTACCTCAGTGGGAACAGGGGAAAATGAAACCTGTTCCTAGAGCATTTCTGGTTGCTAAGAAACAGTTACTTCAGTCGTAGAAATTGTCTCTCACACCAGTTACGTTATTCTGGCAAATTGGACTTTCAGATTGAGTACCAAGGGAAAGAGGAACAATCAGAAACAGAGACAATTGCTATCACAGAGCTGCATGGGGTCTAGTATATGTGTGTCAAAGATTCTGGTTTTATATGTGCCTCTGTTTCTATTTTCATGAATTCTTTCTTTCTTTTTTTTTTTTTTTTTTTTTTTTTCAACCATACCATCTCCTGCCCCCAAGAAAGCAATTGATAAGGCAGCATACCATAAAATCTGATTTCTTATTGGTGGGGGAGGGATGGTAAATATGATGCTTACCAGTTCCGACTTCCCTCATCTTCTCAAAAAATAAAACCTACATTATAGGATTTAAGACAGGTTTTGGCAAAAGCAAGTGTGGGTGAGGGGCTCTGCTTTTTTTTCTATATGAAGCAAATGAGAAAGGTAATAGAAGTCTGTTCAGCATCTGTTGTTCTATTAAGTGACCCAAATTAAGTCTCCCTGCCTGTCAGTGCTGTGCCACAGCATGCTGTTTGGGTTCTCAGGGAGGGCAGGGTCTTTACTCTGCAGGCAACCTCATGGGGCTCCAAGGGCTGCTGAGGCCCAGATGGGACCGATGACCATCCCCATCCCTGCCCAGGACAGGCTCCTGGACAGAGTTTACAACACCCACACGAGTCAGGGGCTAAAGTGTCATCCACGACTTGAGCCTAGACTTTAGTACTCCTGTTGAACTGTGAGCAATGATATCCATGCTGTGAAAATGAAAACGCAGTACAGCAACAAATCACTGAGTTAATTCATTAGATATGGGAGTAGTTAATCTGTATTTACAGCTCATTTATTCTTTACATAAATTATAAATTGGTCCAGGTGCACTTCAGACTGATCTCCTGTGCTACAGCTTCATATTTTCATATTTTGTTGACTTTGAAATGTTTTGTTTTTTTTTTTTTTTTTGATATTGCAATTATATTATGTTACTATTGAACAAAATAAGCAACAAAAATCCAGCTAGCTTTCCATCAAAAGCAATGAAAACAAAGACTCAATCTTTGCTGAGCTCTGTGTCTCCATGTTTTAAGTTTGAAGCTTTTACGTATTCTGAGCTATGTTACTGTATTTTCTGTTTAAACATCTTGGCTAATTAAATTTCTGGCTGAGTTTCTTTTGCAGCATGCTCAAAGATTTATAACACTAAAGATCAGAAGGTTGAATCAAGGATTTAATAAAATCTGTTGTACAAAGAAAGAAGTTGTGTAGGTGTGCAGAATAATAACTGCTCACTTTGGCACTCCTGATGTGGGTGCAATGATAATTACTGCACATCTACTGAAATTGATTTAAGTTTCAATCCTGTTTAGAAGTTTAAACATGTCATTAATTAATTACTTTATCCAAACAGATTCGAGGTATTGCTGAAAACCTTGTAGGGGAAAAAAGGGGTTGCTGTTGTCGTGTGTAGCGTTTCCCATCATGTTTCTGTATGTTTATAAGGTAGTGTGTGGTGGTGGAGTCAACATCCCTGGAGGTATTTAAGAAACGTGTAGACGTGGCTCTTCAGGGCATGCTCTAGTGGCCAAGATTATTGGTTTGTGGTGGGGTGTTGTGCGTGGGGCTGTGGGTGTGGGGTTTAGTTGGTGGGTGGCTTTTTTGTTTGTTTGTTTGTTTTTGTGTGGGGTTTTTTGTTGTTTGTTGTTTTTGTGGGGTTTTTTGTTTGTTTGTTTTTTTTTTTTTTTAATGTGGTTGGACTTGATGATCTCAAAGGTCCCTTCCAACCACTAAGATTCTGTGATTCTGTGATATAAGCAGGCTCAGTAATGTGTTGCAGTCACATGTCTTACCAGGAACATATCAAATATCATCCTAGAGTGTGCTACTCAAATAGCATTATAGTTAATGGATTTGTTTTTTCTATGTCTGAGATAATATAACTTCAAGAAATGTTTCCCGCGGTTTTTCTTCCCTATGAGTGATGGGATGACACTTGTAAGAGCTATCTGTCTGCTAGTGTAACATGCAAATAAGGCAGCTCAGAGAAGAGGGAAGAGAAAAATGTGTCCAAATTCAAAATAAATTGCTGGTTCTGTAAATATTACATAGCATGGCAAAAGATGCAAAAGTTGTTTCTGCCTGATATCAATCAAAGGGTTGTGTTGTTTGGCTTTTTGTTTTGTTTTGTTGTTGGGTTTTTTTTCTTTTTATTACATCTTTCTGAAGTGTACTGTGCTCCTTTGCATTGTTTGAAAGTCAGTTGTAAGCTGACCTTTGAGGGAAACTAGAGTTTGACTGCTTTGTAATTCAAGGACCAAAAGGTGTAAATTGGATTGGATCCAAGTTTTTGTACTTAGAACATAACAGACTCTTTGAAAAGTAACCCAAACATTGTGGGAATTAATTTTCTGAACTCTAATTTACTTTCCATCAGAGAACGACTGAAGTGTTGCCACATGATCTTTAAATAAGCTTTCTTAGGCAAATATTTCTCAAGGTAAGGATGAACCCACGTTTACATAAATCCATGCTCAAAACCAAAATGAGTCATACCTTTGAAAAAATGAGTGATTGTTGCTGAACACTTCTATGGAACTCTAACTGAATAGACTGAGATGTCCAGATGCTGTCTCTATATACTCTATCCAGACTAGTTACAGTTGCACCTGGGTGGACTTTGTTAGAAGGCTTGAAGCTATTCTCTAAGACACTTACTATATTTTTCTATCTGTTTTTTTCTTAAAGTAGTGACACCTTAGTGGGCCTGATCTGGGGGGGTGGGGGTGTCACATCTTTCTTTTGAAGACAGTAGGATGTTAAAGAGCCCCTTACAAGTCAAACCAACAGTACATATTGGCATTAACCTGCAAATCCTTAATCTCCATAGCAAGAATTCCAGCTTTGGATCTGGACTTTGAATTCAGTGGCATTGAGAATGGTGGCCTAGGGTAAAACTCTGGAGTTCTGTCCTCTTCTACTTATGCTTTGCTCTAAGGGAAAAAGAAAACCCCACAACAAAATCCAGCAGTCTCTCAGCCGGCATTCAAAGCCAGGGAAAATTGCCATCTTGACCTGCATCTTTCGTCATGACGCAGGACTGGCATTTAGAATCCTCTGTCATCCTCCTTGCTATGGAGAAGATGTGAACAAAAGCCACCTACCTTGTTACTCTGCTTCTTTGGGCTATTGGCAGCTATTAGGAGCTACTGTGGGGCTTGGGATGTTGCTCTGAGTTGGGGGAACAGGGTGTTCCTCTCTGTGCTACTGAAGGTTCAGCTGTGTGGTGGGCTGAAATGGGTGGCTCTGCTGAACAGTGTGATAGTAGATGAAGTTAATCAAGCATTGTTGCCTGAAATTATTTCTTCCTATTTAGATTCTAAAGCAAAAATAGATAATCTGGCATGAGATTTCCTTTGTAACTGCAAGTGCCATTGTTACACAAGGAATTGCATGTATTGATTAAAATCTCTTAACAGAAGACAGGGAAATGAGCTAACAACAGTTCAAAAATTATCTTTTTCAACAGAATATGGCTTAAGACCATCCAAGGAAGAGAAGAAAAAAAAAATTCAGAAAATGCAATAGAAGCAAGTTCCTATGGCACTACACAGTGTGAGAAAGAAAGTTCATATATGTCTTTTAATCAATTCTGTTTGATATAAACAATTGTTTTGATATAGTTTTAGTATTTTACCATGATAAATATGTACTCTATATGTAGGAATAAACCAGCACAGTCACTATCTTATTGTTAATAAGTAAATAGCACCTTGGGAACATTTATAAATGTATTAGCCTCTATTAACATTTCTAAAGTTTTATTAAAACAAATGCAGCAAGTATGCAGAAATTGACCAAAACAATTTGACCATGCTGTCACAATGGTGCCTTAGTAATAAGTCAAATTCCAAAACAATTATGTAAAGGTAACACCATCCAACCTGTTAAATATCTTGTCATCTTTCCAACAAGGTTATAATAGATGAACCAAAGATAAATAAATAGTCAACATCAATTGTAATTCAGAAGATGATGAGGCAGGAAACCAAACTCCTACTTTCAATTGAAGTCCTAAATGGTATGAAAAGGTAAATATGAGTTTCCAGGCAAACACTAGATTGTTGTGTGCAAAATTTGGAGCAGATATTAAAATCCTAACCTGAATCCAGATTTTATGCCCATTCTTTTATAGAAGCAACTAACTTTCTTTCATTTGCATGTCTTTATACCTTGGAATTTGGAAGCTGACTCTTGGAGATCTATGAATCTAAAATCCAGAATGCTCCACTACAAGTGAACAGTGAAATGTTAGCAATAATATGCAATCTAGACTAAAATTGCCAATGTATATTTAAAAAGTTAAGGTTCCAATCTGCATTCACTTTATCACATGAAGACCATGGATGTGATATCTGGCTTATACTTATATTTCTCTTGCTTTCATTACAGTTTATTACATGTCATGGAATTGGATACTCTGTCTGTCACAAAATGACACTTCTACCATTATGGAGGCAATTTTCATGTTTCAGATAAACCAGGACTGTAGATAGGTTTACTTGATAGATTTCTTTTCTTCTACCTTCCTCAGCAGTAATCTCTTGTTTGTAAAATTATACCTGAAGTCTTTTTTTGATTTGTGGGCAAATTCAGCCATTCCAGCTCAACTAAATGATCGGAAAGAATGGCAGAAGAAACCAGCACAGTGAAGAAAAAAAAAAAAAATCCAACCCAAAAACTCACAAAGCCCCCAAACCAAATATCAGTAAATCTTTTTGATATTGGACTTCATCCTTAAGAGAAGTCTTGGCAACAGACTTCTTGTAACAAACCCTAAAATGTTTTACACAGAAGAAAATTTGATGTAGACATTAGAGATATCTTAAGAAGAGATATCAGTCTTCACAAATATTCTAGATTGTAATCCCACAAGCATAAATTTCCTTTTTGACTGTGTTGTCACCCTTTTACATTAGTTTCCTACAGATCCACAAACAACTGAGATATAATTTGGTGTTTCAGACATCTATAGAGATGAAATTCTCAGTGACATTTCTGAAAGGAAATGGAAAAAGATGCTTTTACAGAAAGAGAGAAATCTAGGGAAGAAAGGAAAGAAATTATCTATTTCTAGTGTGACAGTGATAATACAATATCACTGTATAAAGTTCAGTTCAGAATGAACAATAATAAACACATAATAATGTCAGGAACATGATATAGAAGGTCACATATCCCTTTCAAAAGAGACTGGAGTACTTGAACCGTCTTGCTAGAAGTCAATGGCATTTAAGCTTTTAACTGTCACAGACATTGAAAATTAAACTTGATCTGTTTCATTGTTTGTTTTTTCAGTTGCTTTTACTTTTCAGAATTTTTTATTAGACTACATTTTTGTGGGGTTTTATAATTTATTTTTTAAATGCATATCAAGAAACAAGTTTGATAGTCATTACAGTGCTTGCTTTTTTTTCCCCGCTTTTTTTTTTCTTTTCTTCTTTAATGAAGCAAAGACAGAAAAGACAAAGCTCTTAGTTCACGTGTATATGGACCAATTTTTCAACCATCTCCTGCCCCCTGAGCAAGATCATTACAGTCTATCTGGAGTGCTATGGACAAGCCACTGCACAAATATTGGATTACATTATGCCTATGAACCTCAGGCATTGTGCACTTTTCTAAATTATTCACACATAATCACTCCAGGGGATTACACTTTAGGATGATGGGAGGATGCCTAAAATCAGACAGCCATGAAGTACCTTTATTCTTCAGTGTGTTCTTGGAATACATTAATCTTGAAGCTTAAAATGTAGAGTGATGAGTTTACCTATTTGGAAAAGATGATGATGATTGCATATCTGCCAGATAACAAGTTAATTGCTATATTTAACTTAGTTATTGGAAATGAACTGCAGGCTTTTTTGGGTTTTGTTTTTTTTTTTTTTTTCTTTTTCTAAAGGACAGTTCTAATGACAATTTCTCCTTATATGTAGCACGGCTAGTCATTTTTAGTGGATAGGGTTGCTGCTCAAAAATCTTGCTGTCAGAAATAACAAATGCGTTAAATTGGATCTCTTGAACTAGTAATAGAAGATTACTGTTATTAATAAAACTATTTGCTTTGTGAAAAATGTAGTATGCCTGAGGAATTTTTAAAGTATAAAACTGGTGAAGGTGATGGTGCATCTTTTTTTCATACTTGACCTGAATTTTTTCCTATTTTGAATAGGATATAGAAAATTACTGGATATAGAGAAGGATTTTGGAAATTCATAGCATCTAATAAAGCCTTCCTTTATGATCATTCATGCATTACTTGGACATTTTAATAAATTAACAGCTGTGAATGATGCATGAAATAGAAGTAGCGTATGTTGATGTTCCTTCCTTCTTATTTCTCAGAGTGACCAGGGCATCCAGGATAGTGACCATATTCAGTGTAGTGAACTCTAGAGCGGTAGCATCAGAGAAGCTTCTTTGCTTTGTAAAGATTAAGTGGAAATTATTTTCATGACACTTGACAGTCTGCTGCAGAATCTCACTTTAAAATATCCTTCAGAATCTATTGCAATGCTAGGAAAATGGGGCTTTGTAGGCTGAGACCTCTGAAATGGTATACCAGTTTTTAAAAGAAAGGGGAAAAGTTCCTCTGCTTTTTCATTTTTATGGTTCAAATATACAAAGTTGAAAAGAAAATGTCGTTACTACAGTAAAAGTAATGAATCTGTTCTGCGTAGTTAAAAATAGCTTTTGATAAAATCTCTATGAGAAAGGAGATTTAGGATTAAAGAAATTGTTAATTAGATTAAAACTTTTCATCCTGATGTGGTTCATGAGTGTAATCAATCTTCTTCTAAGACTGATGTAAGAGACTGTTTTATGTGGGAGAACTGTGCAAATTATCCAGGAAGTTACTGAGGGAGTTGATATACTTATTTTTATTCCTAAACTTGTATATGAGTGATAAGTATGATTGTGGATGTTATGACTCTTAAAAAAGGAGAAAACCAAACATACATCTGAGGTCTTTAACTCCAGATGCTACATCTCTACAAAAAGTTTTATTAGTTTTGTCATACAGCTGCCTTTTACAGTGGAATTTCACCACTCCTCTGGAAATATTATATTTGCAAGAAAAGGAAACCTGGTTCATGTTCTTTGAAGTCACAGTATGAAAAAAATCAAGATGGAGCAGTTTTTTGTGGAACAGAATGAAAGAAGCAATGCAACATATAGCTTGCAGGATGTTTCCAATAGCCTACTTCAAATTGTGTTGAGTAGGATTTTGCCACTGACCTTTCAGAAGGTGAGACTCATACAGCAAAATAAAATAAGCTTGTTATGTATATAAGGAATGTATTACAATGCAAATTACTAATGTGTCTTCTCACAATATTTGCTAATAACATATAATTTTCATAAATAAACATTTCCTTCTTTGACTAGTTTCTGTGTCAAAGCCATGTATCCACCCCTTTCCACCCCTGCCATCTGGTATTGGTTTTGCCCTTTTTCCATACCATGAGTATGACTACATCTACCAAGTTACATATCTTCATTAGGCTTTTCTATTAGCTCTCACAACAGATTAGAGATGATCAATTGCCTGTAAAGACACCAGAGCTTACTGTACATGTAGGATTAAAAAAATCAACCAAACAAGAAGATATGCCAGTGCATGCATGCCTATGTGTGTATGTTCATCTAATTATATTCAGATTTAAAGGAAATATACCCATTAGACAAATCATATGAAAATATAACAACTAATTGCAATTTTTTTACAGACTAAAGTTTCTAAGTTATATTTATTCATGTAGTAAATTAATTTTTTCGCCCATTAAATTTGATCACATTAATTACTTTCTATGTCTGAAAAAGCACTCATATTCCATGCTGGAACATGGAACAAGTTCCATGTTGTAAGTACTCTTGTATGAAGTCCACTGTCTTCCCGTGTACCAGGGTTTTTATTTAACATTTACTTAAACAGAATTGGAAAAGTTCTGATCAGTCTATGTCAGTTCTGATGGTCATGTCAAACAAGAAGACAAAAATCAATGAAGTCAGGTCTTGTTTGTTATAGCACTTGCACAACTATTTGTAAAATGCAATTTAGCAGTGAATTTTAAAATGTAAAGTACCAAGATACCAGCTACTGTAATTCAGAGGGACTGGCTAAATATCAATAAGAGTATGACTTGCTGCAAAGGTAAGCATTAGTAGGTCACTGATGCACCTTTGTAATTTAAGGATGATGCTGTAAAATTCTAGCTACAGTAAAGTATAGCTGGAGCAAATATTTGAAGGATTAAGAAGGGGAAAAAAGCAGCAATTTGATGTAGAAATTTTTGCAGCCTCTGGGTAAAACATTTTGAGACGATTTAAATGAAAGTACAAACATAGAGAGAAAAATAAATAAATAAATTAAAACTCTTGAAATGAAACGACTGTTACATCTACTGTGCATCTGACCACATTTTTATATGCTTACCTGTTTTCTTTGGAAGGTACACTTCTCTAATTACATATCATAAATAATATCTCACATTAATTCTCATAAGCAGCCCATCTTTCTGTTCGTATTGAGATAAATCTCTTGTAAACCCCTTAAAACATATATATTATTCCTGCAGGAAGAAAAGGCTTCTGTTTTTCTTCTGTGTTCATGAATACCAACAAAGTATGTCATTATCATGGTAACAATAGAGAAGCTAGTAAGTTAAGAGTATATTTTCAGAACAATAAATATTTTCACAGGAGCTCTTAGTCTTCACATTGAATTTTTGTAATTTTGTTGTCATCTACAAAATGGAACTTGTTTTCAACAGAGAATGTTTCAATTCTCTTGGTGACAACTTTTAATGGAACACAGAGACAATAGATTAGTCTTATAGGAGACCACAATTTTCCAAGAATTTCGTATAAAAGGTAATTTGAAAGTTGTTTTATACAGGACCTTCCTCTAAATCATCGTATTCATCATCAGTCTATTAGAATCACTCCTACAAATATAGTATCAACATTGTGCCTCAGATGTAACTGAGGCTACTTAGATTATCAAAAATATTTTTTTCATGTTTTGCAGATAGAGTATATGGAAATAATTTAGAAATCAATTGCTCAAAGCGCTCGAATGACTAGCAGTTGATGAATATCAGCAAATGTTACAATGTGTTACAATTTGTTATGAATTTGGCCCATTCTGTGAGTGACTGTCATATATCAGGTTATAATGAAACCTGCTGGTAGAGAGGTAGAGACATCAATACTAGATGTAAAACTGACTTGTGGAAAAAACATGAATTCTGAGATCCAATTGATCAGGGTCTCATACTATCATTGCCTTTTTGGCACCATGATGCTTGAAGTTTTGGTGAAGGTGTATCACCAGTCAGCTTTACGTGGCTTTTACTGTAGCTTTCTTTTTTTTTTTTTATCATTTTTCATAAATAATCCAGCTTTGAATTTTCTCAAAGAGGAACAGATTTGTCTATGTGGTAGGAAAAAGTGATAGGAAGTTGAACAAAATGTAGCCAATGTTTCTTCAGCTCTTTTTATGATTGTGGCTTATGAAAGGCTTATTCCTTTAAATAGTTTATACTTACCACACGTCAGAGTGCCCAGTGAATGGTTGTATGAGGTAGCTGTGCCAAAGAACAGATGAACTGTTATGGGTTGTATCAAAGGTCATTTAGGCCCAATATTCTGTCGCTAGCGGTGGGCAATTCCTGAAGTATAAGAATCGGGTTTTAGACTCATTGATTCACGCTTTTGGCACAGGTTTATATTTAATAATTTCAATTTAATCTACAGCACAGGTATCTATGACATGTCATTAGAAAACTAATGCCACGTGAATGCTAGCAATAAAATGTAATTTCAGGATAAAGGTTTGAACTGTCTAAGCAACATTATATTAATTTTCAGGCTACTGGCAAGTTCTCTTTTGCAAGATCCTTCTTTATTTTATTTTTTTTTTTTTTATATGCATAGGCAAAGCTATACCAGCACTTTTAGGTTTCTCTGTTTTATTTTATTGAAGGTTACCTCTAGCTCAAAGGAAAAATATAGTTCTGAACCTGATTTCAGCACTGTTTATTTCAAGAAACAGATCAAGACCAAGACTTTTAACAGACTGTTAAGATTTCAAATGGCTTTTTTTTTACTGATTCTTTTTAAGAGCTTAAACAACATTGATCTAATTTATATGTCCTTTTAAAAATCTTGCTTCACTCTTTGTTTACGAAAAGTAAGAGGGGAAAAAATACAGTTATAGTTTTATCTGCTGCTTGCATTTTTGGGGAGCAATTTTTCTGTGTCAGAGAATAAGAAATACAAAAGCTCTCAAATCTGACAGTTTTTAATAATACAGAGAGAGCAGAGTAAGATTAGAGGTGAGACGAGATGATAGGATCATAGAAGTCTTGAGATCCTTGACACTGCTATAATCCTGAGAAGGGTAAAACCTTTATGGATAGTCATATGAAGGGGAGGGAGGATGCTTTGTAAGCTTACTTTGTGTTCCAAGCCAAATTCTTTGTAATGATGTTCTATTTTGTCCTTTCCTCCTCCCACACTTCAAAGTTTTGCATGCTATTTTTCAGGGATATCTTTCATAAGCTTAAATGCCCAGCCTTCTAGCTGGTATGTTAGTGTTGTATGTATGAGTTTGGATTTTGATGCATGTAAGGAGAAATTACAAGGTTTCATGCATATCTTCATAAATCCAAGAATGGATAATATGTGTGGGTATTATCTAACTTTGTACATCTAACAGATATCTACAGCTGACTTGTCACCTGCTTTTTTTTTTTTTTTTTTCATCAATGAAAAGGAGCTGGAATATCTATCCACTTCATTTTACATCCTGGAATAAATATCTTAAATAGACCAAAAGTATCATGTCTTGAAAGTGTCTGCTTTTCTCTGTTGTCTTTAAAAGGGATTTTTTCAGCCCAGATGAAGGTGTGTCTACAAAGATGCCTGAAGATGGGTGAGATAAATCCCATCAATTAGGCATTAACAAATTGTATAGGCTCCTGTCCAAGTAATTTCCCAGTCAGTCCTGTGTTGGAGTATCTCTGACTGCAGACAGAACTCTTACTTCAGTGCTTATAAGTGTTTTCAGCTACCTCTGCTGTGTTCCCTTGCAGGTGGCAGAATACCCCTGGACTGTAAGGTATATACAGTCCCATCTGGCAGTTCAAATCATTTCAGTCTAGATATACGGTGAAACAGCCTTTAACTTGGGAAGTGATGATTTAATGTATCATTCTGTCTAATTGCATGGAGGGCAGGGAAAAAGGATCCTGTACAATGATCATATACATAACTTCCCTGTACATGGATCATATATATAACTAAGTTTTCTGTAAATTTCTGTAAGAACACTCCTATTTATATCTGTGTTCTTTGTTGTGAACATGGGGATATTTCTCCATAAAACTGTCAGTATTACGTTAAATGGAGATCAGTATATGTTACGGTCAAGTCTATCAAATACTTATAGCTTATGTCTAAACATATTTAGATAGCAGGATCAGTTAAATGTTTAACTAATGTTTAACTTAAATGTTTAACTTAAATGTTTAATACGTAAGACTCCTGGAAATGCTCTAGAATGCATTTTACAGTGATTGAGATGCAATTGTATTTCTAGCAAGTACAGTCCTTTTATAACCTGAGTAATATTTACAGGGAGCTGCACCACCTTCTGTTCTGAAATTTCACGTTATGTGAAATTGTGTATTGTCTGTATCATAAATCAGCTTTGCGAAAATTCTACAGCAAATATTTTGGGATTTGAAACTAAGAAAATAGCAAATGGCTTGGTGACACTTGGTTCAACAGTGACATTAAGAATAGTGTCAAGCAGAAGCCATTTGTCACCTACCCATACTGAGGAGGAAAAGTCAAGGCAAACTTAATCTACACTGCTTCTATATTACTGGAATAGCTGTTCAATAAAAAAGGTTGGCCCAACAAGGGAAAACCTTTCAGTGTAGTGCAAAGTGAAACAGCTAGCTCTGATGAGAATTAATACTATCTGGGTTGTCCAACCCTTTTTAAAAATTTAACATGTATGGTATGCATATGGAGACTTACCGCTTTTTTAACTTTAAATATTAGTGAGTGAAATATCTGACACTTATCTAAATGAATTTGCAAAAATTCAGTTTATTAGTATACCTGTTTAAGGCATACATATAACAGTATTCTGAAAATGTGAATATCAGTCTAATATCAGTTCTGCTGCATTAAGCAACTCAATTAGGGTTACAAAATAAAAATTGAAATTTACCTCTGATAAATATTTTTTTTAATTATTATTATTCTGTTGCATGCAAATTCCAGGAAAACTACCTAGATTTTACTTGCACTACCTGGTTTCCCAGCCCTCCCTGAATTAGCTTGCAGCTGCCATCCTGTTAGCCTTATTCTAGTTCTGCTGATGTGACAGCTATTGTGTTATCTGTCAGGAAGAAAAGGATTTCTTTTAGTCTGTCTTTCATTTACATTCTTAAACTGTTCTTCTTAAAGCTGTTCTTTGTATGCAGAAGCCATAAACATGATTATATAAAATGCATTATTTCTCATTTTTCTGTTTGATGCACAATAGATTTCTGATTTGGTGAAATAAAGGATTTTACCATTATCAGCTAATACAGTGTTAATCTCCATACTGTACTGATTTTGATAAGCTGCAGACTCAGATGAGGGGGTAGTGGGGAAGTTATTTCAATGGGCATGAAAGCAAACTGCGTGGTCAGAAATTGCTCTTTTCTGACCTGTGAGCCTTAATCTTAAACTCATGTCTGGCTGGTCAAACCTCAGTTTGTGAAAGGAGCTTTTGAGTTTTGGAATTCAAATGATTCAGCTATAGGTAACCCAAACAGACAGTACCATGTGTCTGCAAAGTAGATGACTTATAGAATCACAGAATCTTCATGGTTGGAAGGGACCTCTGAGATCATCAAGTCCAACCATAAAAAAATAAACAAACAAAAAAAATCAACCAACACCACACCCAAAAAAACCCACCAGAACCACAGAATCACAGACTTAGGTCTAAGTTGTAGAAGACTCATTCTCTTTTGCTCAAGTCTTGGATTTTTCAGTGTTGTTAATCTGTGGTTGTGATACTATTTTGCTGGTACGATGTCATAGCTTATTGTCTGAAGAAAAAGTGGGATTCAACTTTTCTTTGTATTCAATCTAATTCAATCAGAAGAGCATAAAAGAAATAGAAATTTGAAATGTCACTTGCAAAAATCTCACAACGTTGATATTTTATAAATATACTAATGCAGCTGAACTAATTTAAGTCTGTGTTAATATTGCTCATGAAGCATATCGAGTGTTTAATTGCAATGCAAAAGGAACAAATAATGAGAATGTTACCCAAATTATTTCATTATAAAATAATTAATGTGATGGGCAATTAAAGCGTGCATTTAAGTATACTCATTACATTGTCATTTAAAATTACCTAAGCTAAGGTTAAAGGTGTTATTAAAAACATTAATTTAATTTGTTATATAAAAGGCAGATAATTATCATAAAATATTGCAAATGATAATGAGAAACACTTTAATGAAGTCTTGGTTTAATTAGCGGGGGTATCATTATGATTTGCCTGTGGGTAAAATGGCAGACTGTTAATATATTTTCTTTTCATTATGATTAGAGTCTTAGAGAGTTATTTAACAACTTATATGAAGAAATATAGGCTTACATTTATATCTTTGGGATGGTATCTCATTTTGCTCACCACAGATTTATGATATTATGAAGATTTGATAAATCCAGTTTCTGATTATAATGTTCAAAGTGCTGTTTATCTTGCTTAATCTCTCAATTGCATGTAATATCCACTGTTTACACCAACTTACCAAAAAAAGTCTCATGGAACCTGAGCAAACCTGAGAACCTTGCCTTGATGGTTTTTGACTTTTTCAGACAATCATGCAAGAAGAATTTGAAAAATACTTTAAAATTGTATTTTCATTATACTAGGCTGTATCTCTAACTCAAGCCAAGAGTTGTTCTACAACACAAGCTAACTCAAGATGGTTTTCTTGGTATAAAATTCGGAGAGAAAGCACCTCCTCTTTAAGGCTATGAAGTTCATGAGTGAGCCAAAACTTCAAAGAAAAAGGTGCATTCAACTTGGCTGTATTCATTTTCACTCAGTTTTAAAAACTTTTTTAAAAGTCACTTCTTCTGCATCCCTCATGGGAAAAATACTGAAAAAAGGTATTCGACTGGAGTTTGTTGTAACAGGGAGAAATGCTTGTGCTTGAGAACTTACTACCCTTGTGATGATGGTTTCTCTGCCACACTAAATGCCATCAGAAGTTATCTGGTTGTTATTTCAAGCAATCAGAATAATGTGGGAAAATATCTGTTAGCTTCCTCCTCTCTTTTAGGTACAACAACAGCAGTGGTGTTCTTCACTTTTGCAGTAAAAGGGCTGTATTTCAGGGACACCATCTCACTGTGATAAATTTGGCTTATCTGCCTATTTTATTTAGTAACGTACAGAAAATGGAGAAGATTAAAACAGCTACTCTCATTCGCCATCTTCTATTTTCCATGTCTTTTTTTCAATTTCTCTTCATTTTTTATTTCTTTCATATTTATCGTTAACATAGTAGCAAGGTAATGAATTAAATTCTCATTATTTACTGCTAGTAATCGTGGTCCAGTAAGCACTTTTCATTTGGCATAATCTTTTTTATGCATTATTATGCACATGAATTCATGTTTTGATAGATATTGCTAGAGGCTAAAGCCTCTTTTTATCAAAACAAAGTGAACTGTGACATGTCAGGCATTGCATGTATCCCTACAAGATATATTATAGCAAGGTTAGGTGAAGAGAAAGACTAGTATTTTGTAGCTGTAATAGACTACATATATGAACTGTGTCTCAAACAGTAATTTTGTTTGATATCTCAAATCAGTTTAATACATTTTACCAGATTAACAAGAGAAAAGGTCGTCATGACAGTCTGGTAACTCTGCCCTGCTCTACTTCACAAGTGGCAGCCACTTTAAAAGTTATTGAGCTGTACCTTTAGATACACCTGCCTAATTGCTAATGTGATTATTTAAAAATAAGAAAAGTAATCTAAATAACTCATTTTCTTTCACAGTCAGCTAAGTTATGGTCATGCCAAATCCACATCTCTCTGATGAGAAAGTGGAGCTTGAGGGTACACTTTCAAACTGAGTTAAAATGATAATATTAGATACAACTGAATAGTTCAGAAAATAGATGGATATACATATAGTGACACAACCACAGTTACTCACCTCATTGTAATTTAATAATTAAAATTGGTATGTTTGACAGATATTTCCTATACAATGCACATATTTTAAAAATGTGTTCAAGTAAAATACAATTTTCTAAAGGAATATTGTTTTTTCTAAAGGTGAATTTATAAATAGATGCATATAAGATTCTACATAGTGTTTATGGTATATTTTAATCATTAACTTAGCCATTGCGTGAGCTCTTTGATCAGATATTGTCTGATGCTGGGGCAAGGGAAGGAGCTCATTTTACTATCTGAAATCAGTCAATTCAGTCATAGTAACAGGTAGCTGAAGAAGGGGAAATAAAAGAAGTATGTTTTCCATTAATCGATTCATTCATCATGAGTTCTGCTAAAATGCTGAATATGACCGTGTTTTCCTATGCTTTTCTGAAAATACTTGTCTGTCAAAATTTCCCTCATGAGTCAGTGAGACTGCTGGTAATTCCTGCTGAGCATATCAAAGCTCTTTAATATTTTTTTTTCTTATTTTCTTCACACATAAGGAGAAGTTATATTTATTTTACTATACTGGAAGGACTTTTTACACAGGCTTCTGTTAGTGGTTTCTAGTGTGGTTGCATATTTGTTAGGCTCCATTTTCTCTCCAAAGAACTGGATTGTGTTTTAAATAGAATTCAAGAAGAAAAATACCCATTGAGAATAACAGCTCAGTTTTGTTAGCCATGTGAGGCACCTGGCTCATCAAGGAATGTGGAGAGATGAAGTCACTGATTATCTAGACCAAAATGTTTGCATTTTGCCTGCAGGATTTTTAAGTTTTATGGTGCATATCCTGCAAATTGCTGTGTTCTTAAAGGAGAAGTTGTGTGCATGTTTTAGGAGGGTTTATGAGGAGGACACTAGAGATTGATAGTATTAGAGTATATGATGCTGACACCTTAGTGATACCTGAGCTACACGTATGCATACACTAACAGCCAGCTTAAGCACTTTGACTTATAATGCAAGATGCCTCCATCCATTCCTTTGGTCCATTAGTATCTGAGTAGTATCTGAATAAGTTGCTTATTAGCCTACTTAGATGTCTCCCAGCAGTGCTTGTGTATGCATCAAAAGTGTATTTTTGGAAGATACCTCATGCTCATACCAAATATCTGTGGTTTGCTTTGCATCAATACTTTAATGAGTACAAAAGGCTCTCCTTTATGATGAAACTAACCTGAAAGATGGACTGCAAGTGGTTGCCACCCTTGAACAGGTGTCAAGTCTACAGGTTCAGGACAGAGTCAGTTCAAAGTAAACCCCTTGAAACACAGATAGTATAGGTACTAAGTCCTTAACACAGAAAATTTCACTCTGTGTGGATCATCTGTGCTCCTAGCTCTACACTACTTGCTCGCTCACATATAAACAGCCTATTCCTTATTATTACATGTGGTTCAGATAGATACATTTTTGGGCAGAGAACTTCACTGTCTGCCAAGTGGTGCAGAGGTACGCTATTCTTACACACAGCTGGGTACCTTCCAGATGGAGTTACAGTGCAGCACAAACTCTGATGCTGTATCCTTAGTTGAGTAAACCACACTAAGAAGTGGAAGGTTAGGGAAAAACCTTGGAGAGTCTTGACTAGTTTTGTACTGGTAGAAATTTTCACTTTCTAATACAGCAACAGCTTTTTACCTGGAACTCATCATGCAGTTAATGAGGGAGACTGCTACTAACATAGTCCTCTTAGGGCAGCAGGTTTTCAGGTTTTTTTAGTTGTAGACACAAAATTTTTCCTAGACTGTTAAAAATTGTTTCATGTCAAAGACTAGAACTAGATAAAGTGCATGACCTGTTGCATGTGATATAATTAACTTAGGAGCAGCTTGGCCATATCTGAAGCAATAAAAAGCAATTTTCTTTGAGAAAGGTTGAAAAAATCCATATTGATCAGGATTAAGTAGTAAAAATTTATTGCAATGTTGTCAGTTGCCTTATTCCAAATCAATACAAATCTCACCAAAAGCTTCTTAAATGCAATAAGAATCTGACAAGGCCTTTTTGTCACAGATTAGTGTAAAAGCAATGAAAAGGCCCCAAAGGAAAACTGTCTCTGACCAGAATGCCACTTGTATCCCATCTCAGCAGTACTCCTTTTGGACATCCTTATTGGCATTTTTGGAACCCTGAAGAAAAGCCTAATGGTTTATCAGTTAACTAATGCAAATGTTAAGAAATGCCTAAGACCTCAGATTTTTGACTGTTTTTATTAAATAGTAAAGTTGTTAGTTTTCAGAAGAAAAAATCAATCAGCCACCTGAATAAGAATGAAAGATTGGATATAGAAGGAATGTTCTTTCTGATTGCAATTACTTACTAAATGTAATTTTAGTCAGACTAAGATCCTGTGGTAGGATTCCTATGGTAGGAATGCTGAAATTTGCACACACTAGTATGAGACTAATAATTTTCTTCTTAAGCATTCTTGTAAACAAGAATTAATACCACATTCAGAACAATTTCCACTCCACTATTACATAGATTTAGATGTTGGTAAGTTACCTTCCCAAAGTAGCACAGTCCAATTTCAGGTAGCAAACAACTAAACCAACATCACCTGTACTTTTAGAACACAGCTTTTTCATGAATTCTGGCTGTACTAACATTTGATGGGTTAACTGGCATTACCGTGGTAGTTTGCATTAAAAGAGCTCTCTTAGTTATTAAGTTCTTGTGTCCTTCAGTATTTCTTCAGTAAACATGTACCCACACACATTCATTAAAAATTAACAAATCTAGATTTAGTGATAAATACTTACTTACCATGTTTCAAATCATGTATTTTTTAAAACTTGATGTGGTCTCTTGATTTCCTTGGGGGCTGAAGACTTGAATGCCTGCAAATGTGTATACACAAATAATGCAAATCCTATTGAAAGACAAAGGCATATTAGATCCTAAATCACTTAGAAGCACTTAAAAGTAACACTATTTTTTTTTTCCTTTGTGTAAGACACCATCTGTGCAGTAGCATGATTTAGCTCTTTAGCTCTTTCAAAATATGCTCGCCAACATCCTGAGTGTGCACTACAATGGTATATTCATTTATGCCAGGTCAATCCACGCTTTTAGAACCAGACATGCATCTCACTTAAAAGAAAGCAAATAATAGGAGGAAATTGCTTCCTAAACCTTCTCTTAGATGTTTCTAGTGATATGACTGCTGCTGCTCTGTTCCACCCGAAACTGAACAGGTCGTCTTAAATCCTTGCTCTCAACTAAGACTGCAAGGCTACTTCATTTCCTAGTCAGAGTCTGATGGAGACATTCCAGCAACTAATAAAAGATAACTGACTTTTTAGAAAGCTAGGGCTACTTTCCGGTTGAACCGCTTTCTCTTATTTTGTATAATATTTAGTAGTTTTCTCCTTGTATACAAGTTTCCCCTGAATCACTACTTATAAATGTGAATAACAAAATTCAGGTAGAGCAGGGCATCTATAAATGAAAATACTGGACAATACGGAAGGAAGGCCTTCAGAATAGAGGAAAAACTCTTCAGAATATAGAGCTTTTAGATGCCTGATGGAGAAAAGCAAAAGAAAGAAATTGAAAAAAAAGTCACAAAAGCAAAAGAAAATGCTAACTAAATGCTAACTAAAGGACAATATATATAAAGTTGCTCTCCTTTGTCTTGGTGCTGATGTGTTGAAACATTTGTCTAATAAGCTGCATCTGAAAGAAAATTTTTGGAAGACTGCTGTATATATATAAGGAATGCAACCACTGAGAGTTATTAGCTCAACACAAGAAATCAAACCTTTGAATTGCTAATTATGAAGCTTTAAAGTGACTAAAAACAGAGCTGGAATTGTCTTTACCAGATATGCAAATTTTTAATCTTTCTGGAACGTTTCATTTTTCAGAAGTTTGAAGTCAGGAAGGAGCAACAATTGAGAATTGCACTTCCAATGCAGCCTTAAACATGCAAAATGAACACAGTTTCCACTTATAAAGTTGCAAAATGTAACTACATCGGTGCTTATATTTTCATTGGCAAGGAACACCCTGATAAAAAGCAACAGCAATCTGCAGAACACACAGGAACAAGCTAAGATCTGAAAGCAATTTAAAAAGAGGAAACAGTAAGGTGAAAATAGAGGTGTGTGGAAGATGTGGAAACAAATCAGATTGAAGTAGTGGCTGACATTTGGAAAAAGATGCTGCATTTACAGGCCCAGGGCCACTTTAAACACGTTAGTCAAAACCTTGTGTGGTTCTCCACAGAGTTCTTGGCTACTGAATCCATCCTCTCATCTTCCTCCTGTCATTGCTTGATTTGTGGTGGTGGAAGTTACAGAATCACAAAATATCAGGGATTGGAAGGGACCTTGACAGATCATCTAGTCCAATCCCCCTGTCAGAGCAGGAACACCTAAATCAGGTCACACAGGAACGTGTCCAGATGGATTTTGAATGTCTCCAGAGAAGGAGACTCCACCACCTCTCTGGGCAGACAGTTCCAGTGTTCCGTTACCCTCACTGTGAAAAAGTTTTTTCTCATATTTAAGTGGAACCTCTTGTGTTCCAACTTGTACCCCTTGCCCCTTGCCTGTCACTGAGAAGAGCCTGGCTCCATCCTCCTGACACTCACCCTTTACGTGTTTATAAGCATTAATGAGGTCACCCCTCAGTATCCTCTTCTCCAAGTTGAAGAGAACCAGCTCCCTCAGCCTTTCCTCATATGGGAGATGCTCCACTCCCTTAATCATCTTTGTGGCTCTACGCTGGACTGTCTCCAGCAGTTCCCTGTCCCTCCCCTGACCTCTTCTGCACAACCAGGGGTTTAAACTACTCAGTCCAACTCAGCATTAGAAGTTAGTGGTTACCAGTCTTACATCAGAGGCAGCAACATTTCCATATTGTCACTGCTTTGCAGTTTTTCGGTGCTTTTCATCTCTTGCTTAAGATGATGGCTAACCTATTTATGTAATTTTACACTGGAACAGAACACTCACTTGGTCAGAAAACAGTTTAGATGGATGAAGGAAGTAGAGTTGCAGCAAATTCCAAGTCTGGTGCTAAGTCACCTTAGCTCAGCTTAGTGATAGACATATCAGACATATTATCTTGACCAGTTTTAGCTGAAAAGCAATGTATAAAGCTGTTAAGAAACTGACAGTAAAAATTTAACATCTGAGATACTGACAATTCATCAGTGGCTTATGTGCCTTTGAATGTCTACATATTCACATTAAAAGAGTCAGAACTAATTTTCATTCTAAATTATATGAACAATTTACAAAGAGAAAAGAGACTGAAAGCAATTTCTAGCATTCAGACTGATTGTCATGCTTTTTAAATTTTTTTTCTTCTTTTGTCATCTTTTTTTCATAAGCACATAATGTGTCTATCTTTGTACTAAACAAAATCACTTCCAGACTCAGTTCGTAAGTCAAGTGTTTAGGGAAGTGTAATGCAAATGAAGCAGAAGATATTTTACCTTTATTACACAATTATTGTTCTCCAGCCTGCTGAAAACAGAAATCTTACACTGAAGTCAATGGCAAAACTCTCTACAGAGGAACATACTACTTACATGGGTTTACGATTTCAGTTCTTAGCGGGCATGGTGAAATTGATGGACGGAATGAGACCTCAGTGTGGTCTCAGGGCAACAGCAAGACCTTTGTGCGCCTTCAGGGCAATGATAGGATGCCTCAGAAGACACTGACTGGTGAGAATAGATCTTTCCCTTCTCCCAGAGATGACTTGGGATCTGGTTTCCAGCCTATTATTTTTATGTTTCCAGTACATTTACAGGATGCTGAAGATGGTTTGAAAAGTTTTCTACCGTTTCCTGTCACCATAAATGCAATGCTTCATTTTGGTAAGTAGGGGAGAGTGAGAGTAGAAATGAAACTGAAAAACAGTTGTTTTAACATAAATACACTAGAACACAGGAAGAAGTTACAGATAAAATGCATTTCAGGATGCTGTTTCCTCTCATCATTCAGTTGATACTTACCAGTCTTTAGAAAAGGCCCAGCAAGTGACTGCAAGAGTGTTTATTTAGACCTTATACACCGATGTGAGATTTGAAATCTTTTTCCTGGATTTTCTAATGAAACCCAGGATTTCATTAACTGAATATACATTTAAATTTCCCTTGCCAAATCAGCGTGCAATGGCAGAATATTATCAATGATTGTGTTAGCTTCTCATTCTACCCTCGACTGAGAATATAGATCAGAACAAACCAGAGTAAACATAGTTCTTACATAGGAGATACAGGCAAAAATGCATTAAAAGTTTTAATCCGGCCAATTTCATTATAGTCAATAGTGGATATGCAGAAATGGGCTTGAGAGAGTTATTTAGTGGGAGAATTGCAGACACAGCTCTTTAATTGACTGCTACTCTCACAGAACAAAACACAGAAAGAAGGATTTTTGTAAGCCATGACTAGCTCCTTAGATGGTTTAGTTGTGTTAAAGACTGGATTATGGAAGCATCCTTATGTTCTGTGATGAATTAAAAAAAAGATTTGCTGCCTTGGACAATGGGAACTCATGCAGTCCAATACTAAGTAACATCTGCTATGTACTTTTATGACACTTGCAGACTATAAAACACGTAGTGGGGATCTGTTAAAAAGGAGGCAGATTTCAAGGTCCAAAATATAACAACAGGTAACAGATGTTTTGGTCAGATGGTTAAACTAAAATATACATTTTGTTACTGGTGTCTGAGACAGCAAATAAGACCATAATTTATGACTTAACAAACTTCTTATATAGTTATTTGCTTCAAAACATCCTCAGGATACAAAGAAACATTACAAAAAATGTTGTATTCCTATCATCAAGTAATTCTTTTTTAGGTGTTTGTGAACGGATCCTCAAGTTTTACTTGACTGACCCAAGCACTTCTGTCAGATTTCCAAATTTTCTAAGTATCCAGCAAATTAATTAAAATTGGGCACTTACAGATGGTTTGTGTGATTTTAATATTCATGTTTTGTATTTATAAGCATGTTCTGCTATGTCTAGTACTTCAGTAGGGAAATGGGAGCATAGCCTAACTGAATGCTTTTCGTATTGCTAGGATATTTTTACTTCTTCATATTAAGCTATGACACTCCTTTTAGCAGTCTGGTGAGACTTCGTTTTAGCATTCTAGTTTAAGCTGCTTGTCTTTAATTGACAAATCAGTTGTAGGAAGTCATAAATGTG
Organism: Nycticryphes semicollaris; assembly: GCA_013400055.1. Lineage (NCBI taxonomy): Eukaryota > Metazoa > Chordata > Aves > Charadriiformes > Rostratulidae > Nycticryphes > Nycticryphes semicollaris. The sequence goes on from VXBJ01003082.1 coordinate 47,788, forward strand.
TTCACCGGGGGTCTCTGAAAATTCAGGAGTATTTCACAGCAAGGCTGTTAGAGAAAGCGGTTGAGTTCAGTCAGTTGTTTTTAAGGTGCTGTCACAGTTCGTGAAGGGCCTCAAATGAATCACTTTGGTACTTTCAGCACTGCTGTGGAAGTGCCAAAGGCCACTCTGCAGCCTATGAAGTGGCTGCTGACTGATGGGATGCACCAAAGCTTTCAAAATGTTCTGGATCCATGGAAAGCTTCAGGAGTGGTAGCTTATCACCATGCAGTTTGCCAAATATCTGTACTGGCAGTCCATGACTATGAAGGGTAAAAGACCCCAGGACAGAAAGAAAATGTGGATATACATGTTAGCACCATTGCTAGTTTATCCATTATGATTCATGAAAAATAATTGAGTTGCTAAAGTATTGGTGCACTCTTAAAACATGATTCCTTTGCTACATGTTATCTATCTTGTGTTTGCTTATCATTGCCACTCTGTTTCAATTGATGCGCTCAAGTTCTCCACCAATGGCAGTGGGCAATTTGGTCTCCCTCTAACTGTCCTACAGTGCATCCCAGAACCCCTCAGCTTAAACTCTTTTACATAGTCATATCTTCTTTCTTAACATGGAAACAGATAACAAGACAGATTTTATTATTGTTATTATTATTGGGGTTTTTTTTAATGTCAAGATTTGCTATTTTTTAATCTGAACTCGGTGAGACAAAAATCACTTTTTTTTTTTTTTTAATTGCAATTGGTCTGATTCATGTATTTTCACATGTCAGATTCCTAAACTGACTCGGTACATAGAATTTTCAAAAAATAAACATAAGGCATGGCTTATCAGAACCCTGCAGGTTGATCTCTATCCTTCCCCATGGTAACACTTTTTCAGCGCAGTAGCAGCCAGCAGAGTAGATAATGGGGTACTTCTGAACCTGAAAATTAGATGCTGTCTGCCATGACTAAAAAGAAAAATCTCATGTTGGAGGGATATGAAGAAAAGGGGATAAAGTTAATTTTTGGTTTGTATTTAAATAAAAGGCAGGTGGAAAAATACAGGAAGTCAGCACTAATAAGAGAGAGAGATGTGTGTGAAGTTAGGGAGATTGCCAAACAGATTAACCTATGCAATTGCCTGAAAAGAGTAACGCAGACTTTTTTCCCTCATTTACTAGGTAGAAAGTTTGTTTGGATTTACTTATTGGAAACTAGTGATTAGCTAAAACAGGTAGAATGTCTTGTTTCCTTTCATATAATTCCCATATAATTATCTGGCTATGTAAGAAACTGTTTTGTATCTATATTGACAAAGGTCCTACAGTCCCTGCATTGCCATTTCCTGCTGACAGAGGGAATATTTACAAATAACAATGTGAAATGAATAGGTGATTTTTTTATTTTTTATTTGATTGTTTGATGCAAATGAATAAGAGATATTTTTAAAAAAAATAATTAAAGTTTCAATTTAATTTTCTCACTTGCTTAAATTGTCATGTATATATTCCTATTAATGAACAGATATAGGGGAGAGACAAAGATTAAAGCCTAATTTTTTTTTTTATGCAAGCAGCCCTTTGACTTTTCTATCAATTCATGCTTTGTGCTTATAAAGTAAAAAGATGAATGAATTTGCTTGAAAATTTCTCAGTAGTGGTTGCTGATGCTGGGCAACAATACCCCCTTTCTGATTGACAGCTACAGCACTCTTAACTCTGTCTCTTGTAATACAAACATCACAGTGAATCTTTCACGAATAGATGTAGTCTCCTTCCTTTTATTAGCTTTCTCATCCCATAGAGCACAGTCAGTATAGGCATCATTCCTGTCCTTTAGAAAGAAGTAGATTAGTCCATTTCCTCATGGGGGTTTGCAAAGTCCTTCAACAGACGTGACTGGAAGAGGAAGAGGCTGAAGATGGTGGCCTAAGGGAATAAACTGCTGACTTGATAAATCTTTGGGTCTTAAGAGGTCATCTCTTGATGTCTGAAAGAAAGATTGACTTGCCAGCAAATATGAACACTAGTCTTTATGGCTTTGTGAGGGTTTTTTTAAGTAATACAGAAAACATTTGTATACGAAATACTTATAAATTTTCTACAACTACAGAAACAGTATTTTCCTTTCTCAGGTCTCATGAAATTCTCATAGATTTATTTATTCTTTTTTATACTGTGTGCATGCTGTCCATGAGATGTGCAGGGAATTTCAATGAGTTTTTACACTAAAAAATGCAGCTATGAAATGCAACATGAAAAAATCTGAAACTCTGCAAACTTTTGTTACATGAACAAAACCTCACAGACCCTAAAGAGCATAAGGGCAGTGAACAACATAGGTGTGAACTGGGGAGCCCAGAACTGGACACAGTACTCCAGATGCAGCCTTGTCAGGGTAGAGTTGAGGGGGGAACGACCTCCCTCAACCTGCTGGTCACACTCTTCTTGATGCACCCCGGGATTCCATTGGCCTTCTTGGTCACAAGGGCACATTTCTGGCTCATTGTCATTCTCTTGCAACATTGTGGATGGTTAAGAGTCTGGGTTAGCACACAGAGTTTCAAAGGAAGTCCTGTGCTCATTTTTGGCTGACTACGTAATGGTAGATTATGCTTTCTAGATATCATAGAATCCTAGAATCATAGAATGGTTAGAGTTGGAAGGGACCTTAAAGATCATTTAGTTCCAACCCCTCCTGCCATGGGCAAGGACGTTTCCCACTACAGCAGATTGTTCATAGCCCCACCCAGCTTGGCCTTGAACACTCCCAGGGATGGGGCAACTTGTTCCAGTGTCTCACCATCCTCAGAGTAACATAAAACGTCTTTTGTTTCTGTAAATTACTACTGACCAATTTCCTGCTGCTGCTTAGTATCCACATTCCACAAAAATGCTGGGTACTTTTGGGTATTTTTTTTGAGTGCAGAAAGCTGTCTAGACTGCAGAGGAGTCTAAAAGTACCTTTGTTACTTGTGGGAAATAGCAAACTGCTACTCTTTCATGTGACATGCTCCGACTCTTATAATTTGTAGTAGAGCAGAGAATTAGATTCTGAGGTAAATTCCAGACAATTTTTGGAGCTGATCTTGATTCCAATTTGACTGTTGAGGACAAATGCAAATGTTGCACATGTGGACCAGACTTTTCTGGAAGCACAATGAATTCATGAACAGAATCTGTGATCTATCTCAATTAAAAGACTTTTATTAATTTCTTATTGTTAAGGTCTTATGTTGTGAAGTGGTTTGGTATTTTTAAATAACAGCTGTCGGGACAAGCAGTTGTATACAGTTCTGTTTTGTTTGGTTTNAAACATCTCTCTCCTGAGAGCTCTATAATCTAAGACCAGATTGCTGTTGTTCTCCCCTGACAGACTGGCAGAAAAGCATTGATCCATCATGGGAGGATGAGATGAAGTGACAACAGCAGGGACTTTTATTTGCTCATCTCAGAAGAAAAGTACCAGAAGGCAGTGTTTGATAATCTCTCATGCTTAAAGAGGAAGAAGATATGCGAAGAACAATGGGAAGAATGTGCTTGATTATTGCTTCCATTATAACTTGGACAAGGGTGTGTTGGCATTAAGGTTGCCTTGCTGAGAGTAAAAATAGTATAATTTGTGGCAGTCTTTTGTTCATGTGCAACAGGATTGAGAGAAGCACTTAGGGCCTACCCCCACAATCAAAACCAAGAGCAAAAGTGATGTTTTGCCCAAAGCATCCACAGAATATCTTGCTCATCACCTGACAGAAGCCATAAAACATCACAAAGATTTAGGGAAAATGTACACTAAAAAAAAGGACAAAACAATCAAAACTATAAAGAGGAAGTTGTTGGTATTTGTCATAGGAAAAACGTACAGATTGAAATAAAAAGGAAGAAAGAGGAGTGCTCGGGTGGGTTAGCAAAAGTCAACATCGAGTAAAAAACATTTCTACAAAACTATTAGCAGAATACAGATTCATGAATTTTTTAGAAGAAAAAAGAGTAGTAAAATTAATTTTATAATGGGAATGTATATGATTTGCAAGTGGAATCTGTACTTTTTGCTCAACAGTTTGTTGTGTTCTGCATACCCTGCCAAAGAAATCAAACATGTATAGTGTCCCCGAAAAATGAAATATTGGGTTTGTTTAGGACAGCAGAGATGCATGGAAGGGAAACCTCTCTAGTAGTATTCAGTGGGTATATCTGAATTCTAGTCTATATATGCGAAGAGCAATTGTTGTGATGCCTAGACATTGACTTTCACGTTTATTTTACACATTGTTACGCTATGCCCTGTTAGGCTTCAGTTTTGTGGTGCTCTGCATATGGTTGGATTGCTTCATTCAGACAGACTGCACTGAAGTCAGCCAGCTCACAGTAAATTCTAAAATTGGAGCAAAAAATAAGCATGATAACTTGTTTATTTTTGCAAAAGTAAATCTACAAAATGTTGTTGGCTGAGGTAGCACAGGCTGGGATCAGGACATAAAAGTACACTATGTCACAAATGCACTGTATGTACTGTATGACTTTCTATATTTTTTGTTCTTTCTTTGCAAAAACATTTTTGGCTGTGAAATATCCTGCTCTCTTTCCTGGGGAGAACTTCTGAAATGGAAGGAGAGATACTTATCATGGTTCAATATTGGTTTGTACACAGAAGTAAAAAAATCCATTTTCCTAGGCAATATGAAGTATCTTAACTATTAGCCATCACCAAATAACAATACACTACCTGTGATGTTTAGTACCTTGTAAAAAATAGGGAAGATTTGTGACTGTATTCTGCTTAATCCCAGTTAAGTCTCTTAACCGGTAATTATACTTAATTTGTAGGCTAGTTGCAATTTTCATGACTCTAGCATTTCAATTGCTTTCTCTGATTTTTAAAGAAAATTCAACGAAGATATTGTTCATATAGGGGCACAGCAAAGAAAGAGGAGATAGGAAAGTAGGTCATTCTCCAGAAACACTCTTGACTAGTCTCCTCAGCTTTGTACCTCTAAAACCTATTCTCCACATCTAACATTTCTCAGCTGTGTTATATTTTTTGTTAACGGAGTAAGTGGGCCATAAAAATGGCTCAGAAAGACAGAAATAGGTAGATACATAAAACAACACAATAGGAATATTCTCAAATTGAAGAATACAATCTGAAAATTATAGTCTGAATTTTAAAACAAAACATAATTAGTTAACTACTTGCCTGCTGGCTGCTTCATGACTATGCTGTTAGCTATCAGTCTGGAGAGTCACTACCTTCCATGCAGTTTCTTTGGCAAGAAAACGTTTTCCTTATTGACAATGTGGATGCTTTTACTTGACACACACAGGGAAAACCAAACCAAACCAAACCAAACCAAACAACAAAACAAACAAACAGAGGAAAGGCAATGAAGGATAAAGATTTGGCAACAATGAAGCAAATAGTATTGTAATTCAGATCACTAATTTCCTAACACTCACACTGAAAAAGAAATAGTAAATGCTAACATATCTACCAAGGGGTCTTAGTATGATTTATGATGCACTACGAAAAATGAAAAGCCATTAGGAAGTTCTTTTTCTAAAGTACTAATCTTTGCTTAGTTCTCAGGGTAGCAGGAAATTGTAAAATCAGCTTAAAAAAGTCTGAAACAGAAAGTGAGAAAGGGATGAAAAATAGTAGTATCCTCAGTTCAAGAATGGTTTTGTCTATGATTACTTTACATCCTCTATTTGAAAGGTAAGAGAATTTAATTCTGTTCCTTGTGCATATTAAAATATGAATTTTAAGGGAGACCTTTAGGAAGCTCTATTTTAATACTGTTAAGAATTTAACTTTGTGTGAAACAGCCTGGAATGTTGATCTTGAAATTTGCTTTAGGAAAGGTCAGCATTTTCTGAGAAAACTAGCCTCAAAATAGGAAGAAATTGATTCTGTAATGATGCCCTTTTACTACTACTTTGTTTCTGTTATACTAAATGGTTGACGTAGATATAATCACTCAATCGGATGTTGTTGCAGCAGAATGAAAATTGATCAATATATCATTATTGATCAGTTTCTTTCTGATTGGCTTAGCAAATCTGTGTGTTATTTCTAGCCTCAAACAGGCAATCTAGTCTATCCAGAGTTAATCTAAATAAATGTTTGCATCTACTAATACACAAGGTTACAAAACAAATAGATTATATAAAAATGAACTGTAAAATAACATAATTGAATATATATGCATATCAAAGCATATAATATGTGCTTAAAATTAAGCATGAAATTAGAATCACACTTAAATCTAGACATGAAATAAAAGTACTTTGCTTAGTCACAGTCATAGTAGTCCAATAACCTCCCTGTTCAACTCATTTTATACAAAGCCTTTACAAATTATGGTTTCTAGGAACCATAAACTATAGCCCTGAGTATTTCAGTATTTTCCAATTGAATTCACGTAGGTGCTTTATTAATAAAGCCCTTAAAATAGATTGAAATATTTTACAGCATTATAAAAAGGCATGTTGCAACTGGTGCATTTAACACAATCCAATGAATTAATATTAGACCCATACTTTACCTATTTTTGATGTATTCTTTACACTGTGAATCACGTTCAGTAATGTTTGTGATTCCATGACTGCATTCTCAGGTACCTCAGAAGCCTTACTTTCCTCCTGCACATAAAGCAATCTGTTTTAGATTGTTTTTCCCCTGAAATTTGGCAAAATGATTTTTAGTACGCAATTAATCAAGATGCTAACCAGCAAACCGTGATACGTTCATCAGCTCAGAGTGCTTTTAACATCCAGCTCTAAATCTCTAGTGGATAACGTGCTGAAAATCTAGTTATTTTATCAATTGCATGTCTTCCCCAGCCTGGTTTGTGTGGAACGATGTCTGATTAAGAAACTGTGTCACAGCACAGCACTTTTCCTCCTTGGTTCTTTTTAGCATATATCCAGCAGCACATAAATGCATGGGAGGAAAGGTAAAGCAACATTTGTGTAGCTCAACCTGAGAGGTCAGCTTATGTTACCACTCTTCAGGTATTATGTGTTTGAACTAATGTAATTTCAACATTATCCCATTATGTCAACAAAAAGAGGTTTCTGAAGCTGATTATCTTGCTGCTCAATTGTTACCCTCCTTCATCTCATTTACTTTTCCTCAGTAAAGTGTTTTAAAGAGAAGTAAATTGATTATATATATTTTTTTGCACTTGCATATAGCATATATTTTGGCCAGTGCATGCTGATTTTATGTTAGAAATTATTTTGGAATAGGAAGGGAGTGTGAAAGACTGTGCCCTAAGGAGTGATCCTTTTGGCTTCAGGCACAGTTGAGAATTGTTCTGTGTAAAGAAGATTATAGCAAAAACAGATTCTTTAGGCCAATCTAAAAAGCAATTTATAGCCACTTTGTAAGCACTTGGGCTCTTGGACACAGGCATCATAACCTGCTGAGACACTCTAATCATTCTCCTTTAAGAAAAGTCAATGAAAGCCAAGGTTATGCCTCAATGTATGCACCAGGACCTTCCCAACCCCTGGTTTCCTCAGTCAGATGGATAACTTTTTTTGCAAACCTGACGGCCTGATTTGCACACGTTTCAAAGAGGGGAGATGAAATTGTTGAGTTGACCAGTGTTTAATAATCGATATTCAAAAATAGTACATGACAAACAGCATTGCGAAGAAGCAGACAGTTACTGTTTCCCCTGAGGATTGCTTCATCTCCTAGATTATTCTTTGTCTCCAAATCATCTTAACAGTGTTTCACCTCATCTTCCCACTGTTGAGTGTTACTTTCGTTAGCTTATTCATTGTCTCATTTTATGGAACATAAAGTGATTTTAGTTTCTTATGAGTGGTCTGCCTTCTGGGGCCAGATGTTCTCCCAGGTTGAGAAGCCTTGTAGACTTTATTTGCTTATGCAAATGTGGCCAGATGTTACCTGAAGCCAATTTCATCTTTTCAGTTTATGTGTTTGTGAGATGAGAGAGTTCACCCAATATTTCTTTTCCTCCTGCTACTTCAACATCATGTGTTCAGAGAGGGGTAAAATATGCTGTCCTACCCCTGATTTAGGCTATGAATTTTCTGGACTGTTTTGAGTTAAACCCTGTCTTGACCAGTCCAGGTGGGTTCAGTAAGGTGCATTCTCTACAGCCTCTTTTCTAGCCAAGTGGAGGGCTAGGATTTCAACTCTGAACAGTCAACTTGGGCAAATAATCCTGGGAAGTGAAGGCATAACAAGAAGTGACCACCTATCTCCTGTTAACATTAAATCTCTCTACCTCTCTCCCTCCCTCTCTCTTTTAAATTTAGGGATCTATGTGACATTGTGAGTGACTAGAATAAGAGTAAAAGTCACTGTAAATCAGGTTCATAATACCATAACATACAGTTAGAGAAAAGCTAACTAGGAGGAAAGGAGGTGAAACTTTAAGAGAGCTGTGCACCTTTAAGAAAATATTCCAGACAGTTGAAAACAAGTAAATGGCAGGAAATTATGAAGAGCCTGGGATACACCTCTGCTTGGTGAACTAATATAAATGACAGTCAGCTTGTGCCCAGCTATTTTCTGCTTATTACTGGGCCTGAGATCAAAAGAGGTTGCAACTTTAAAATTTTAAGTTTCCAGTCTCAAGAATTTGGAAGTCAGGACTTGAGGCATAGAGCTTAGTGAGACTGCTCAGAAAGCTTAAATTATTGTCAAGATAGATTTTGTTGCTTTTCATTTTTCTTTCTGAATCCTTAGCTTTTAGGGTCTATCCAACTTGTTTTTACAAAAGGAAAAGCACTTAAAATAAAATTCAAGACTTTTGCTAATTACAAGCTACAAACTTGTGAATCTTCATGAATAGTATAAAAAAACACTGTGAGATTCACAGTAAAACCAGAAGATTCTTCATTAACCTTTATATACAATTGTAAGGAAGACGTGTCAGCCATAATAAAAACACAAAGATGACCAGTTCATTTGAGCTAAACAGCTTTTGGCCAATCAGGTAGAAATGAGAATTCCACAAGGGACCATTTGAGAGTACAACTGGACACCAGTTGCCAGGCACCAGTGTTTTGGAGGTGACAAAAATCTCCCATGCAGTATTATCTTCTTTGTTTATGCAAAGTGTCAGCTGAAATAACTGAGAATCTTAAACATGAATTGTGGGATTGATATCTGTTATAATTTTCATATATGGTAAGCTAGTCATAATTTATACTGCACCATGTTTTTGCATAAATACTTCCTGGGCATTCCCCATTCCCTAGGAGCTGCTTAATATTACCTGTTTCTTCTGTCTTACCCTTTATTCTTCAGCAGCTGTTCCTTACCATGTGTAAAAGGCCAGATGAAACAGCAACAACAGAACAGAACAGAACTGTGAAGTATACGTCTTTTTAAAGGGGCAATAACTGGAGGCAGATGGTCCCTGTCAGTTGCTCCCACGTATACAAAACTTCCTTGTTGTTGGCCTTCTTGCAAAACAACAAGACTCTGTGAGTTGTTGTTCAAATAATTGCTACTTACAGAAGCAGTGGTTAATCAGAATAATGTGGAAGTGATGAAGCTAAAGGAGCTAGGGAGCTGGACTAGATTTAGACTGGCTGATTTGCCTTGCCAGCAGGAATTGCTACCAGTGTATGATAAACAACAACAACAATAATGCTGAAAGATAATGTGGGGGCTTCCCTGGGAGGTCAGTGAGGAAACCTTATAGCCTCCACATTTTGGAGTGGGAAATACACAGTACTGGGCAGGAAGGGTGGGTTGAAGGAGTATGGAGCCAGACTCTTTTCAGTGGTTTCCAGGGACAGGACAAGAGGCAACAGGTACAAGTTGAAACATAGGAAGTTCCATTCAAATATGAGGAGAAACTTCTTTCCGGTGAGGGTGACAGAGACAGAGCCCTGGAACAGGCTGCCCAGGGAGGTCGTGGAATCCCCATTCCTGGAGGTTTTTAAGGCTTACCTGGATGCAGTCTTGAGTAATGTGATCTAGGCAATCCTGCTTTAGCAGGGGAGTCAGACTAGGTGGATCACTACAGGACCCTTCTAACTGTAACAATTCCTTGATTCCGTGACCAGCATAGCATTTTCTTTGTAATTCTCACTGCAATAAAAATAGTGTTTTCCTTAGATGGAAAATAAAGAACAGGGCTATTTTATAAAATAGTGAGTAATGAATAATTGTATTTTGAATTTAATGACCAGTTCTTCTCTAACTTGTATTGTCACAGTTTCTCCAGCAATTAGCTTGTTTAAAGCTGTGAAGTTGGAATTACCTTGTTTAAAGATGTGACACTACAGTGAGAGTTACGTGAATAATAGATTTCTAATGTGATGACTGAAGAGCAAAAAATGAAAAAAAAAATTAAAATTGAATAAAAAGAAAAAATGTATTTTCCTGCTTCCGCCTTGGGTCAGATTAAATATTTTGTATTTGAGATTGTACAAAATTTAGCCAAATTTTATTTCGCTATATGAAATTAATTTCTTTTCTACACAGCTAAAAATATTTTTTATTTTTGTATTAATTTTCTTTTTCTTTTTTTTGTTTGCAAAACCTATTTTCTAAATTACCACTTGCTCATTTGTTAATTATGTTTTTTAATATGAAGTGGGTTTCTAGAGTGAACTTCTGATTTTTACTACCTAATTCACCCAGATTGTAAAAGCTTGTCAAACACATCCCAGGAGGATTCTACAGAATTTGGAATTAGGTAGTGAAATTCATAAGTTCATTCTAGAAACCCACTTTGATGCATCTGTCTGTATGTGTCTCTTTCCGAGTGCCCAGACTGAACTGCTATTATCATTGGAAATATGCAAATCGAGGAATGCTCATCCATCACAGCAAACACTAGATATACCTGCTGAAATTTAGCTCAAAATATGGCTTTCCCCCCATTCATTCTGTAAATGAATTAGTAAATCAATGTTTTGCTAATAACCTATCATTACTTCTACAAACTTATCATTTCAGTTTGTGAACGCCATTTCATGGTAAATAAGGCTATTTTTTTCCAATATTGTAACAGTCATCTATGCAATAGAATGCTGTTTACTCATAGCATTCTGCAGAAATAGAATTTTACAGTTTCTGCAGTATATTTTTTTTAATGGACATTTTCTTGAAACTCACCAGGATTATTGTCAATAATGTGAAGATGTAATTTGAGTGATAATGAAAGAACATTTTATTGAAAATCTCCAGAGAGTCTGTTCCACAAGATATAATTGGAGAGGGGCTAAGAGTCTCCTGCACCAATTTCCAAACTAAGCATCTCAGCCATCAATATGTGTATATTTTAAAATCATCTAGGGGGAAAAAAAGTAATATAATCAATAACAATACAAGATTAGAATACAGCTATGTTGAAATGGGGCCATGGATGGGACCAGAGAATAATTCTAAAATTGGTGCAATCTGGGCACAGAAAAGTTGTTTGTCAACACATTCTTAACCTTCCTTTTAATCTATACCTTTGAAGCTGCTGGGACAGATCTTCATGTGTTGCAAATTGTGCATTGACCATCTTTATTTACAGTGATAGAAGACACTGCAGTTTTTATATTTGATTTTTTTTTTTTTTTTGATAGATAAAGTGCCAACCAGTTTGTTGGTAGAGTGTGACCTTTTGTTTCAGGGTATACTAAGAACACAAAAATCCCTCTCCCTCTTTTATGGCTCTAAAATCACATCTGGAAATGCAAATGCATGTTTGGAACAGCTGCCATACCTTGGCAATGTATTTTCAAGGAGTTTATGACACCAGAGCTGCAAGATTTTCTTTGATTTTGTGTTTGTTTCCTGATAGCATTTAATTCTTTAACATTTTAGGCCTAAATGATTTGAGATTTGTCTATTTCAGAGGTGGCCTCATTTCCTCTCGATTAGAGGTTTGGTCACAAAAGCTGGAGCAGGAGCTCATCGTTAAGGAAGACAACAGATTACTGGCTCTTTACTGCACAGGAATTTTGTGAGTGGAATCTGCTCTTCTCCCTGGCTCAAAATATTTCAAGTCAATTGACCCTTAGTCCCATTTATTTTGTTTAATCTAAATTTTTGTGAAGGAGTAGCAAGATTGGTATTTGAGAGTAAGTAGTCATTTGAGTTTCTTTCTTTTCTTCACTTTGCTTACCCATAGAAAGAGGTGAATGATTAAAACTGATATTCCTAAGTCATGATAGGAAAACCCAAGCACTAAATCCAAATATGATGATGGTGATATTTCTGAATTTCTGTTTAGATACCGAAATAATTTATAGCATAAGTACTTGATGCTTAACAGCTTCAGAACCAATCTGCACGAAACACATGTGGTCCTAATAACTTCACTTTGTGCTGCCATTTTTACATAACATGTAAAGTCATCCTTCTGAATTTCCATAGGCAACTGTTTTACTTAGTTGCCTTCTTAGAGTTATTTAGTTATTGGAGGCATAGAAGAGTTATGTTTCTTTCTTTTGTGGATTTCCAGCAATGCCCTGTAGTTGTGGGTTGGTGGCCAAGCTGTCAGAAGTCCCTACAGTAACCTTTGCAAGCACCACAGTAAGGTAGTTAATTTTAGTTTCACATGGTGTTATGTTAGTCTTGTAATATCATTCACTATTGAAAATGTATGCACAGCATAAAGTTATGCATTTCATTATGGGAGGGGAGGGGGTATGTACTTTATTGGGTTTTTTTTACCTTTTTTTCTCTTTTTTAACTAAAATGTTTAATGGCTGTAGAATATTAACATTGGCATAAAATTAACCTAAAGCAGTTTGCCCACTGGGAAGCTGGATGGAGAATGAATGTGTGTTAGCTTGATGAAATAGTGAAAAGTTGACTGGATAGAACATCTGAGTTAATGGGAAAAGAAGGATAGTGTAAAAATATGGATTGTGAAGGACACCACTGACTGTAGCGAGAGATAGAACATTAGCCAAATACTTCAAACAGAACCTGCTTAGCTGCATCAGTGCTTATTCACTTTAGTTCAGCCTTGATCTTACTAGACCTTAACTGGTTCTCTAATGAGCCACAATCCAGATAAATCAACTGCAGAATACTTAGCAGTCATTGTAATTTTAGAACCATTGGTTTAAATCCTTTTACTATTAAATGGAAAACGTCACATTAATGTGAACCATCAATGACCAAACTTCAGTTTGGGAAGAAAGGAAAGGAAGGAAAAAAATACAGTTGTTTTATCATTTCCCTTACATCTACCACGCTAAACCATATCTGGAAATATATCTGAACATCGTTTACATTTTGTTATGACAGATAAGTCAAAACTCAGAAATGTGAAAGTAATGGTGGTGTTTCTACTAAGAGTATAATTTTTAACAGGGCTGAGTTTCAACAAAATGTTGGGTAATATCAGGGACGTTTTGTTTTACTTTTGTTTCACAATATGGTTTCTCTGGAACAAAATGATCAGTCATATATTTTGCTCTGAAAGCAGACAAATGCTCCCCTACCTGAGCTGCTAAATGGAGAATTGGCAGACATGGCCCTGGCAAATCTTCATACGTGAGCAAATTCTGGAATAATAATACTGCTCTTTGGAGGTGTAACATCCGCCATTATTCAGTCATCCTACATTATGTACAGACAATCTATGCACCCTTTGGGTCTTAAGATACTTAAATCTAAGAGCTGCTCACCCTGTTACTTTCCCACTTTGTTGAAAAGAGTGCATGAGAGCTTCCTAGACCTCCACAGCCCATTTTTATAAGCTAGATATCACAGATATGCATGTATTTTATATCAAAGAGTGTATGACAGGACTGATAGAATTGAATGCCTAGCACAGCTGAAGGAAGTTGCAATGGTATTTTCCTACTACAACACAAATAAGAAACATATATGGGAGAAGGCTGATTGAGGCAGCCATATCAAATCTTCCTACCTCTGCATATATACATACATATTGATACACACATGCAAATATTTAGATGGTTTAGGCATGAAGCGATGTGCCAAGTACCACAAAGAGAGATCCAATATCTTAACTCATTTTGCTTTTTGACAATTGGAGTTTTTCAAAGAATGGTTGGATTGAATGAAAAATGCTTTCCTAATTGCTTCTATAGTATGCCCATAGCATATGAACACTTGCAGAAATGAATGAATTCATTTTGAATTTTTGTCATTTCAGAGGGAATGCTTAAATCATGTCACCAGGTATGTGAATTAGCTGTCCCATTTCCTCAGGCTTTCTGTACTCAGTAAAGAGTTAAAACCTTCTCTGAATTGTCCAACAAAGGAAGTGGTGGGTTAATTTTTTCCCTCTCATCATTAGGGTTTTATGGAGACCAAAAAATCAATGCAGTAAGCTGAAAAGGTAGCTAACAGTGGTGGGAAGAGTACTGGTTTTTCTTCCATCCCCTACACTGAAGTATTCTTCTGTAAGGTCAAATATCCTTTTAAACATTTGGATTACTTTCATATCTTATGCTTTTAATCCTCACCCCACCCCCACAACCCTTTTCTTTCATCTTTTATTGTCAGTTCTTCAAATTTTTAAATATGTGACTCTTCTTATGAATGCCAGTATTTATTACTACAGAGATTTTATTTCCTTGCTATCCCACTCCTTACTTGGTCACAAAGCTGTTCAGCACAATAAGACATCGGGACACTGTGACATATCACAGCATGGGGACAGTGGAAAGTCATAACTTTTAAGTAAGCATGTTAAGACAGACAAAAGAGACACAGAAAGAGCTTTAAACATAAAAAAAAAAAAATCCACAAAAACCAAACCAACAAAAACATATCCAAACTTGAATGGGATAGAAGGAGAATGACAGGCTGTGATTGCCATATTTTTTTTTCTATTTTATTTCTGTGTAAATTTCAGTGATCAATGATACTCTTTAAAAGATGTCATTGGGATTTTTTTGGTTTTCCCACAATAAATGATTGACAAATAAGTTGAAGGCATGTTCTTAGAATGAAATGTCATTGCCACTATTCTTCTAATTATTACAAACCGATACCATTGTGCAATAAAGTGTTTCCATGTTCTATAGTGAATATTTTCTCTCTTAATAGTCTCTTTTTAGAGATGTGGCAAGTAAGGTCAGATGCCTCTTAACAGAAATAGAAATGAAAAGCACTACCTCATTGATTTCTTCTCCACTTCCAAAAATTAGGTCTTTTTTTTTTTTTCCTCTCTGCCTCATCATAATGATTCCAGATAAGCACCTACATAATAACTAGTATGAGAGGTATAATGCTTCATTTCAATGGTATTCTATAGTAAGTTTATCATAGATTCAATTCACTGCCATAAGATGTGGCTGCAGTTGCTAAGGGGAGCTCTCAATGAAAGAATCCATCTGTGCATGGAAGACAGTGAAACAAATTCATCCCTGCAGTAAATCATTTGACTTTATTGGGACTGCCTCAAAAAAAAAAAAAATAAAAAAAATTGTCCCACTCCATTTATCCATAGCTCTACAGAAGGATGCCTTTCATAAAAGTTATTTTCCTCTTTGTTGCTCTGCTACTTACATATTTCACTCTTTTGAGTAGCAAAAGTGAATGTAGAGATTAAGATGAATATTTGGTGCCTTACTTCTTTTACAAAGATGGTCTTATGCAAAGAAATATAACTATGAACATTTCACTCTAATTGACTTGTGAGATAGAGTGTGAGCTTTCCTCTAGAGACTGAGCCACGGGACTAAAAGCAAAACTTGACAAAAATATTACTTTAGAAAAGTGCTTCCACAAATTTAATATAAACTATGCTTACTTAGCAGTTCAAGATGTTGAACTTTTCATAATAACTGTTCCTCACAAAGTCACTGTCAATGAGGAAAAGTTATTGTTCCAGGACATACGAACAGATTTGATGAACACTACAAACTGAGATGGGCATCAAATAATCTGCTGAATTAATGGCTCTCATTTAAAATAAAATGTACATCCTATTAAAAAGATAGGTATTTTTGCCAATAAATCAGATGCAATTATTGAATCATGTTTCTGATCGTTTGTAGATCATCTTGGAAAGGCCAGGTTTCAAGAGGATTTTTTACTCCTTACATAAACCAAGTTAGCTAGGATTTAAACTTGAGGAGCGATACTTGGTGGTGAGTAGGACAAAGGTAGTAGTTCCTATTTACCATGTTACTAATAAGATTAAAAAACAGAATGAACTGAGAGGCCAAGAGTGTACTGAAGTGTAAGACAAAGTGCTAAAAATCAAATTACTCCTTCAGAATTCTTAATATATGTCTATGTCACATTTTGAAGGATTATAAAATTGTGTGCATCTCCCTAAATTAAGCCTACTTGTATCTACTATAAGTACTTACTTTGCATAAGAATGTCTGAAAACTCAGATCTAGGACTGTGCTGGTTAAACTAACGTAAACTAATGCAAGTTCATGCAGTTAAGAATATCTTATTCACTTTAAAATTCTACCCTTACACACTATTCCCCTCTGATATACAATTTTATACTTACAGAAATCTGTCAGTCATGAAGCACTTAAAAACTGTCAGAATAACAGAAAAAGATAGCAAGTGGCATTTAAAATATACTTATTGCTTGCATGCTACATAAGGAGAAAGATTAATTAGTATTGTGGAGTTTGGATTAGTGATACGTTGACAGCTCACTGATTACATACTGAGTTTTGCTTCAGCACCCAGCCAGCCTGACTCCTGTTTATAGTATGGCATAAAGCAGAAATCCACTCATTAGCAATATTTCAGTCTGACATTTTCTGTTTAAATGGATTGGACCTATCCTATTGTTTAGCAAATACTTCATTGAAAATTAACTGCCTAAATCATCAATTAGATTTTCAGCTGAAGAAAATAATCTCTCTAATACTCAGATAAGATTTCCCATTTTCCCCCTCCCATCTGATGTGCTCTGTATTTTATCCTGTAGAGGGTGCAGTACACAAGAATTTAGGTGTGTATTCAAGGAAAAAGTGGACATTAGAGGTGAGAAATCTGTGTGGGCCATTATATAATCAAATGTGATTGATGTGACAGTGACCTTTTCTATGTACAGCTCTGGTAGTGAACATGTTTGCTCTTTCTGTGAATCTTAATTCAGTTAAAGCTGTACCAGCTGCTAGAAAAACTACTGGAAAATCTATTACATGGAAGATTGAGGTGAAGGAACTAGGATGCTATAAGGCAAAGCCTTTGTGAATAAGCTCACCTTAAAGCAAATAACTCCATCTGTGTTAAATGGGATTTTTTTGGCTGATATATGTAAAGTACGTATTCAAATGTTTTGCTGAAGCATAGCCTATATTGCTTGCTGCTTGTGAAAGAAGGCTCTACTGAAGACATAAAAATCTGATTTGACACTGGAGTTTCAGGTGATCATGTAATTCATAGATATGGTATTTCTCTATTTTTGGCTGCAAGTTAAAAAAATTAAAAGGAAAAAATTAAAAGTTAAAAACTCTAAGTGAAAATGATCAGAGAAACAATGATTTCTATGACAAGTAAACCTCGTCCTGCAAGTTTAAGCGAATGGAGGCAGTTATTCCATCTTTAGAAGGTCAGAATTATTTTAACATCCATCTGGAGAGCAAAAGAAATATAGAAGAGTTGGCTGCGGTGAACTGGGGAGTAAATGTATTTCGAATGATGACACCATGTAAAAGACAATATATACTTTTGTTAAAGAAATAGTTTCATCCAAAGCCCTTTCAAGACAATTAGAAATCTAATGGTGATTAAAATAAATCAGGCCATAGATCATTCTGTATTTGTGACTGGTTTTTATGTGATAGGAGAAAATGTAAACAGTCCTACTGCACATATTTTAAAACTGGTAGTAGTCCAGAAGTTACTAAAAATAAAATTTTAGTAGCTTAATGTTTGCTGGAATACTTAGTGGTGTTTGAGCACTGTATCGAATAGGGAACATATCACATCAGCTCATCCAAGGTATCATTGTATGAGTGGGGTGGAATATATTGAAATGTTGATCATGTTGCACATTAGCAAGCTGTGTATTGACAAGGACCTTCCATACTCAAGGTGTATTTGATTTCTTGTTAAGCTCTCTCAGTGATTTGTGACTAATCTATATCTAATTTAAAGCATTCAATAGAGTCTCCCACATCTCTATTTTGAAGGTCTTCTTCTTTGATGGAAATTTTTCTGAACTTTATTACCCTCTGACTACACTTAAACATCTTGTGCACAAGCCTTGAGAGAGCTTGTTTAATGACTCATAATTGGTTTGAAAGCTAGTCCTATTAGACAATCCACAAAATTTTCTTCCCCACCTATTAGTTTGATGATCTGTGACCACTTCATGGGTATTACAACATGAGATATTGCAAAACACACATTAAGATGAAATTGAATAATGTTATTTATTTGTGATTGCAACTGTAATTGTTTAAGTGTAGGCATCATGTGCTCAGCAGAGGCCTGACTCGGCTCTCTGTTCTGTTCAATGTAGTGCTTGCCTCACCTTGGGAGTGTGGTACCAATTTTAGTGCTTCTATTTTCCTCATTATTGAATGTGACTTTGATCAATGTGAACAGTATTGGCCAGGACACAGGAAAGCCCAGTTTTTCTTTGAAAAGCTGGAAATTTACCTCTAAAATCTTAGACAAGATTTTGTTTCTTAAAAAATACCCCGTAATTTAAAAATGGGATTTTAAAGCAGACTTTTTTCACACACAAGGTCAAAGGTTATATAAACCATTGTTAAATGGAAAAAATAATGCCTACAATAACAAAAAAGGGTTGATGAGGAAAGTATGTGAAAGAAGACAAGTAGCTTTTTTTTTCTGTTTGTTTCCCCCTTTCCTTTAGAATAAAGATGTGTGTGGCAGACACAAGGGAAAAACACGGAGATTAAATAACTGTGACCTCTAAAGCATACTAGCTTGGACACTTTGATCACTATGTGGAGGTCTGGGAGAGCCTTGATTTAGAGCTCACATTTGATTTTGTATTCAGATGGCAAATCTTTCCCTTCAGCACTATGCATGTTCCACAAGTATGGATGAGAACAAGGGCTAGTATCTCTTACTCTCTGACTTCCACCTGCTGAGAACTACCAGATCAGAGTCTCTCTTCCCTCAGTGAATAATAATTGTTTTATACACAGTGAAACAGATTCGCAGAGGAACACTTGCAGAAACCAATCTGCTGGTTGGCATGCACTTCTGAAAGGGAGCCTCAAGTCCTTCCTCCTAAGAGGAAAAGGAAGAGAGAAATGAAAGCAGTCCCTTGAAGATCTCAGCTTGAAGATCTTTTTTTTTTTTTTTTGTAACTTGTTTTGGTTTTTTTGGTTTGGTTTGGATATTTTTCATTTGTATCCTGCGGTCTGATAGGGCACTGATTTGGAAGTAAAGCCGTAAGTCTTTACTTACTTTACTTTGTTACTTACAAGTAACAAAAATGTTGGATGCTTAAATGACTTAATACTGACTTTTACAAAGCAGAGCTATAGATAGATTAAAATTTGAGCACATACACTTTCTAATTAGGGAACCATAGGCAGCAGTCTGCAAATCTTGCTCAGAGCATCTCTGAGCAAATTATGATATAGTAGATCCTGATGACAGACTGATGAATGGAAAGGTACAGAAGGTGGATTTCTTCTCACTCACAAGTCTAAGACAGAAAAAAAATATCTCAAAACATTATTATCCATTATGTTCCTGAGCAGTGAAGCAGTGAAAAAAACCACCATCCATTGCCATTTATGCAAAGTATTTTCTCCATTTAAATGAACCTTAAATTTTCATATAGAGTGGTGGTTTTAATAAGGAAATAGATTGCTGACTACAGTAAAGCAAAATATTTGTTAAAATGGTAATTAATTCCTTAGAGAAAAAAAAAAACAAAACCAAAACACACCACCAAACCCCACAACCGAGCAGTAAGTATCTCTTAGGAGTATGTTCAGTATTTCTGTGTATGAGCCACTACAAGAGCACTCACAGGAATTCTCCTGCTGGAGAAGATTGCATATATAAGAAACAATTCCATAATACTCTTAATAACTGTCTTAAAATAACTGCATGGAATAGTCTTCACAATGTATTTTGCAAACTGTTGCCAAAAGCAAGCAGACCTTTTTTCTTTTGCTGAATAAATTTACATACTTTATTAACATAATTATTGTTATATAGTTTCCCATATTATTTCATTATTAAAGATTTTTAACCTGGTCCCATAGAGAAAGTAGCTCTCATTTCTGTGTAGAGAGGAAGCAGAGAGCTCCCAGACTCTGCAGAGAGTATATGAAATGTTAGTTAAACCTGTTCAATGCAAATTAAAAGAAATAAGAGGAAGATAATTACTTCAGCAGTTTCCTATACCACTGCATTCTCATCTTTCTTCTAGTGTTTCCTTCCACTTACTGATCTACTGGGTAAAGAGATGTCTATGGGGTTAAAAAAAACCAGGTCAACAAAAGGAAAAATAAAATTATTTTGCTCTTTGCACAAGTAGTGATTTCAGTGCTCCCAAGCTATGGAAGTTGCTTAATTCCAGAGCCACGAAGTCTCAAGGATTCATCTTTCAGTGGAAAATATGATTTTCAAGAAACAAAGATTTAATATTACAGGGCATGTGTGGAGACCTGATGGTATAGAGGATACCCACTGTCCTCACTCCCAGTGCCTACTGCTATGAGGCCCTCTCCTCTCTGAGGATTTGTCTGGGCACACACACACTGACTTTCTTGTCCCAGTGATAAAATGGGTGCACCAAGGAGACAGTGCTTGTTGTCTAGCTAGGCTCTGTCCTGAGCACTGTGTGGCTCCAGCGAGGGGAATTGCTAGGGACATAAGAACATCAAGGTATGTAATAGTTTTATTTGCACAAAATGGGAAAGCAGAAGGTGCCAGAAGAAATAAGGTTGTGTAAAAAAGACCCCCTGTTCTGGGTCTAGTTGTGTCAGCTAAATATTGCCTTCACATAGCGGTTTTGAATTTTCAAGAAAGTGCACTATTGTGCACAGCTTTGACATTTTTACTACAGCTTCATAACTGAATTCAAAGTCACATTGATTAGGTTATGTCTGGTTTTGCCAGTTTGAACCTAACCTCTTCGCTCTGTCAAAGGGAATGTTAAGACACTCCATTCTCCTAGCGGGGATATAGTGTTGGGTATTTTACGCATAGCCAGCCATGCAAATCTCCCTCAATTTATTATTTTCTGTGCAGAAGATGCTGTTGGCCAAAAAAAAAATTAAAATGCAGACCAGTCTATCATCTGAAATATAACATTGCACAGAGTTTGGGAGAGGAATTTCGTGGAGGAATGTGCCAAGAGGAAGAGTAATTGGAAGAACAAAAGTAATTTCTCTATCTTTTCAGGATTTCCAGGTGCCATGTATTCCTATTGCAGCTAAGCTGCCCAACACATGGAATTTCTCCTTCACTGAGACACAGAAGTCCTAGACAAAAGGTCCCTGACTTCCGCATGTGTCAGACTTAGTATTCAAAAGATGCTCAATTATTTTGTGCATCCATCCATCCATCCATATAACAATCCGAAATTTCATAGATAGAATTACAAATGCACAAACTTTGACTACATTCCAGGAAGGTGGAATATTACAAAGATTTTCCTTAATATATATCTGGTATAGAAAACAGGAGCGGTTGTCATAATATATTTTCTTCTCTCTAGGAATCATACTCACAAAGAGCGAAGTTGTTGGTATCTCCTTGGTATTTTCCCAGTTTTGCAGCATATTCATGGCTTTGTGATGAGTATGTGTTTTGTGGATCATCTGCAAAATTGTGAGAGACAGAGTGTCTAAGATGTTTGGGAACTAGAAAATGTCAAATGCTAACAAAAATGGATTAAGTAGTAACTGTAGAGATTTAAGTATTTAACTTCTTTTTCACCAGTTGCTTTCCTCTCTCTGTCTTTCTACACTTTCTTATAAAAATGGAAGTATAGGTTTTATTGCTTTACGTACCTTTGCTTGGGTTTTACTGACAGATAGAAAGCATTGCACTTCATTCTGGCTCACTGCCAGACCAATAGTCACATCCAATGCCAAATTGCAACACAAGACTATTTTGAATGACAGACTAAAGTGTGCACAAGGATGTGAAAACAGGTGGTCTGGGATGTCTGGTATCAACAGAGCATCTGGTCGCTGGAGTGTGACTGCGTTATACTTTGTACTCCTAATCTAAAGTGGTATTAGAAAGGAGTGAAGAAACTGGCACCTTTTCCAGACTGATCAATTTGTAACCTGTCCTGAGTATCTAAATAAGGACAAATGTTTGGTTTATGCTAAAAATACATGAATTAATCTATAAAGTCTCTACATTATCTGTATTTATAAAATGATTAGAAGTCAGGTCATCCTCACATATGCCAGAATATTTGCACAACATGGCTTTTCTTTCTTTTGTGAAGACACCCAGCTGTTGCAAAATGCTTCAATGATTTTTGAACTCTTTGTTCAGTTACAACTGACTAAATAAAGTAAACATAATTTTATATCTGCTTAATGTTACCAGCTGTATTAATATTAGGCATACTAATTCAATAAAATGACTTAGCCCTTAAGAGTGAGCATTCTTTCTCTCTTTGCAGTCAAATGCTTGTTAATAACAATTTATCAGCAGTTTTAAGTGGGTAGATAAGCAAAGGCCTGAAACACTTTCTGTCAGGTGACAACAGAAGGTGCTTGGGACTGACGCTGCAGGGAATGTGCAGGTTTTGCATTCTTTGATACAAGGAGCATAAGGTTTATCTTTAGCATGCAAATACAGCTTTAGATACAGAATTGTAACAGCAGGTATGCCAGCACATGATCACATTAAACACATGAAATGTTCGATTTCACAGCATATCAGCTCTTCCATGGTAACTCCTTACATGCATATACTCTCCTGCACTAAATAGGAAGTGATTCATGAGAGTTTATCACATGCTGAAACATGAAATGTAAGCCGTGGTTTCAGGCAGCAGCATTTTTCAGTTAGGTTTCTGTTAATGACTGGTTTTCTTTCTACCATGACTTTTTTACTGAAGTCTGTCTAAGGATGATATCTGCTTTATGATAAAGTTAAGAAGGGCTGACAAGGAGGTATCTCAGGTTTTCTTTATATAAGATGCTTACTAACACATTTCTCAGCTTTTTTTTCAGACCACACACCTTTAGGACTTCAGGAATTACCTGAAATATCTTTACTCACACTTGAACTCAGACTTAAAAATAAAATTATTTTTAAAAAGCAATGCTCAAAGCATTGATGAACCAAGTCCTTTTTTACATTCTTGCAACTCTTCTGTTACTGTGTTCACAAAGTTAGCTTTACCAGAGTGATACTCGCTGAATATGTATCTTGAAAAAAAAAATAATAAAAAAAAATCATAGAGACACCAGCATCAGGAACTCCTCTCTCTTCATGAAAAGGAAAATTATTCCATAAAATACAGCCATTGATATTAACCATGATTGCATAACCTCTGATTGACGTGTTTGTAGCTTTTCATTGTGCAGCTGACCTTTCCCTTAAATTTCAGATGTTATTAAAGGAGATATGTACAGTTGTTTGGCTAACCAGGTAACCTATACAACCACTAGACTGAATTCTGTAGTCTAAATATACATTATAATTCCCAGGGCACCAATACAACATGTTTAATTACCAAAAAAATTATCAAAACAAAACAAACAAAACCCCATGAATCAATATTTTTAGTAACTTTTTACAGTATTGTAAGTTCATATTTTCTAGATGTTGTAGATGACCTAAACATAATGAGAAATCAGATGTTAAGGCTCTCCTCAATAATGGAGAGGATAGAGAAGGTAGTCCAGTTCTGATCAGCTCATGATATTATAAAGAAATAACCAATATTTATTTTTTATTATGTTTTGTGTTTCTGTGAACAGTGAAGCAAAACAGAGCGTGAGAAACAGAGTTCTCTTACATGCACAAACTACATTTCTGCCTTTTATTCCAAAACCATCTCTGGTCAGATTTTAAACCATGTCTTGTTTTGTGAGATTTCACTAAGGAATAGCTGTCAGCATTAAAAAGTCAGCCTTTTAAGATGGTGCAGCATGTAAGTGTATGCTCTCAGTCCATCAAATAGCTTTGAAATACCAAAGGTCATTACCTGCTCTAGTACCAGAATCTTGTAACATGTTGTGGTGTCTCAAGTACATCTGTGTGTTCATGTTAACTTTTTAATGGTGACAGATTCATGAAGAAATGTCTGTTGGTCTGAAGTGTTTCTGGTATCGTCACGTCTTTAAGAAAGAATTTCAGGCTTTGCGTTTGGAAATATGAGTTATTTTTAAAATGAATGTACTTGTTCTCATTAATACAGTGCTATTAACATCACAATTATAAAGCATGCAGGGGATACACTATTGGGCCAATGTACCAATGGTGAAAACAAAGACAAATGTCAGTCAATTTATGAAGCATGACTCCATCTCTGTGAATCTACTGAAATCCAATGTCATACTCTAGTTCTTTTTTTATCAAAGTCCTTATTTCTGTTCTACTAGAACTCTAAAAAAATAGCTATTTCAGGTCAGATTTTAAGATGCTTTTCCATTTTGAACTGTTGGAACAACAGAAGAAAGCAAGAGTCATGGGCTAGCAAGGGAGAGCTCTTTGCAAGCCAGGTCTGGTTTGGTCCTTGCTGCAGGTGTTGCCTTACATGCTGTGGGCAGATGTAGGTATGGCAGTGGCATACTGTGCACCTCTTATCCCCATTGAGTTAAAATGACCTTTGGAACCCTCAAAATGCAGGCAAAAGCAGTGCAGACACTTTTGCAGGTCCCCTCTCCATCCCCAGCTTGTCTAGAGACTGACAGGGAGAGAAGCAGAAGAGATGCAGGCACGCTGACCTCCAGGCAGGACCCTGGCACTCATAAGGAAATACACATCTGTTTCTTGTGGGGCTGGGTAGTCTTGACATGCCTCACACTGCACATCTTTATTACCACCCCCTGGTTTATGCCTTTCCTTTCCGTGTTCTTGAATAGTCATTTTTACAGTGTTGCAAAAAGCTTTTGGCAGAAGGATAGAAAAGAGATCTCAAAGCATACAGTAAAAATAACATTAAAAGCTCACCTATTTTACGATTTGTTCACATCCAGCTGTTTCACCAAAACCACATTTCTCACCAATTAACTTGGCAAAGCTTGCCACAGTGATCCAGTGACTTCACTGAATCAGGCCTGTGCTCTGCTGAGCTTTCAAAAACTACGTGCCTTTGGATGGTTCTAATCAAAATGTTCTTGTTCCATTCATACATGAAAAAGGCTATTTGGAAAGGTTACCTCTTTCCCATCGCAATTCCTCCCCCATATGTAAAACTGCCTAATAAGAAGTTATGGTAGAAAGAAGTAGAGAGAGGCAATTTCAAGCTAGTAATAATAATAATAATAATTTAAGAATAAAAACAATTAGTCATTAAGTTTCTCCAAAATTTGATTTAAATTTTATTTTCTCTGTTTTAGAATTGAAACAGGTTACTTCCTAGTACCTAATAAACTAGAAATAGCATTTCATAGAAGGAACAAGGGAACCGAATTATCAGCAGTTGCTATAACACTTCACTGAAACATCATGATGTTTTGAAAGGGTTGTAAGATCAAGACAGGACTGATAGGAGTTGTATTTTAAATATAGGAAGTGCCTTTTATTCTTTATGTAAAAATGTATCGCCTTACCTTTTTAGTCAAAGGTATCACCTCTAATATACTTCAGTGCTGAAACCAAGATCTTAAACTATTTTAAAATAGTCTTAGTTAATTTTGCTGGAGCTGTGTTATGAATTAAAACTTGCATAGACATGTAACAGCCAAAGTAGTAAGACTGGAACCAGAATTCATTTTACCTTCCAAATTACACTTTTATAATACATGGTAAATTGAAACGCCATTACAAAAAGGTTACCATCTTTTATTACATGAAGTTAAGAACTTAAATTCTACTAATAGTGCAATTTTCTCCGTAATTCATCTTTCACTTAATAGCATATAATTGTTTAAATAACGTTTTAGTCCCTATAAAAAGAAGGTATTGTTAGCAAGGAAAGTCTGACTATTATATAGTTCAGGCAAACCACAGACAGTCCTCTTTTTCAGATGTTCAGATATATTACTTTGTATTTCACTAAGCCACAACGGCATATCATTTTCTACAGTGGCAATTGATTTGTATTCTGGTTGATGACCTCAATCTCGTTCCCCTTTTTGCTTCTAGCAAAACATTCGGGGGGGTGATGGGGGTGGTTGAGGTCGGGGGGATGGTGGTCTTTAAAATTCATTTTTTGGCGTGTGGGGTTGGGGTTTTTTTTACTAATTTTAATAAGGTACCATGAAAGCAATTTACTGAAATAGAATTGTAAGTGAAAGAAAAATGTGCTGAGAATTGCAATTAAGTCTGATAAGTGTCTATAGATGAGAACGTGCAATTTTAAGCTTAAAACTTTCAAACCCTCAGGTCTGCTCTACCCTCAAGGGACTCAGTCTCTCAGAATGCATAAACTTTATAGGTCTGCAATTTAAAAATGCTAGTAAGAACATCTCACTGAAATGCTAATCCTTTTTAGCACCCACAAAATATCTTTGGGCAGCTGCACTTCTTTTAGTGTGCAAAGAGACTGCATGACCTTAGTCAATTTGCATACCTTGCAGTCTAGAGCTGTTTTGGGACTCATAACCCATGCGTTGCACTTCTAAGTCGCCTGAAGCATGGTTAACGTGCTCCAACACAACCAAATTCACCACAAACCAAATCCTTTTCATGCAAAGTTGATGGTGATGATGATGCCCCTCTCCTGTACAGGGGATCAGTGGCTAGAGTCAGATGAGGAGTAAGGATAGCAGGTCTTGCTCAGTCTGGTTGCCCAGCTCATACCAATGAGTGAGCTTGCATCTGCCAGACAGCAGTGAGCAGGAACTGTGTCTTGGGCTGCAGTGCTCCCATCACCCATCATGGCAAAACGGCTGCAGCACCCTGCTCCCATTAAAGCTGGCTTGGGGACCATCCCAGGGGAGGGAATGCAAAGGCCATGGGCCAGGAAGAAAACAAGCAAGATGAAAAACTTTGTTCTCTGCTCTGCACACCATTAAGTATGATATCCGAATAATGCAAATGTATAAGCTGTCCCTGGAGCTGGAAAAAAATCTATAATATTTCTATTGCTGTAATATCTATATGCCAAGTAAAAAAAAAAAAAAAAAAAAAAAAAAGACCCCCTATTGCTTTTCAGTTGAGATACTAATAATATAAAAACCTCTTCTGAAATAGTACTAATATGGTGGCAACCCTACTAAAAAGCTGGGGGAAAGATTTTACCTGTTGTGGTTGTCTGTGAAACACTTCCTTCACTCCCAAGCTTGCTGTCATTCACCTCCTAAGTAGCGGATGTTCCAGCTGACACATGCTTCACTGAGCAGTGTAGCCTAGTCGCATCCCAATCCTGCCTTGTCATGTCAGTTGATAATGCTACGTTGGAATGTAAATTAACCCCAGATATTACAGGTACATTTTTGATAACTGCAGGGTTGGGGTTCTTTTGTTGTTGTTTGGTTTGGGGGGTTTGGTTGTTTGGTTTTCTTTTAGTTTTTGTTAATGTGGTTTTTTCCTTTTTTTTTTTTTTTCTGGATATGTATTTCTTTTCATCTAGGGGAAGGATTCTAGGTGAGACTGTTGGACAGCAGAAGTGGGGCTAACTAACATCCTAATTTATCACTGCATTACCTTGGATTTGTACATTTTAAGTGGATAACGAAAAGCTTGTTAGGCTTTCAGGTAGCAACTGAATTGTGCTTATGTCATATCAGCAAAAATACTTTAGTTTGCAGTTAGATTAAATTGCTAATAATTTTTTCCAGGCAATGTTCCCATGAAAGTTTACCACAATTAGCAAAGAAGTGTTGGAAAAATGTCTTAACCAATTGCAGGAAATTGTAATAGTTGTAAGAAAATGGAATTAAGTATCTCAGGTTGTCACTGCATCAGCATGTCAAAAGATTTACTACAAGGTTATAAAATAGTATTGACCCAAATTCAGACAGTTTAAAGAAAAGTCTCCCCTGTTATTTACCGAGCATCAGTTTGGCCACATGATAGAGTTGGTGTAGACTCTAGATTTTCCCCAGATTCCTGTCCATTAAAGTTACAGAAACCCTGAAATTAACACTTGTGAAATAATGAAAGAGGAATTGGGATTATTGATGCTGTTTTAATTTTTTTCTTTTAGCATGTAAACTCTCCCTCAGGTTACAGAAATCTAAAACATAGGATAATTTTTCTCCACTTTATGTATTTTTTCATGTTACCAGCTTTATATTTTATGGCAAGCATCTAAGAGTCATTAATTTCAAATGGCTGAATAAACATTGCTTACTTGACAGGCACTTATTTAAATGCATTATTTTTGGCATAAGATCTAAAATTATGTTTGCAAGAGACAGCAGCATTTTTTGGCTCTTTTTTCTTCGAATCTCATTGCAATCTGGCATAATTCTCCCAGTCTATCTTCGTTTGCCTTACCATTGCTTAATAGTCATACTTAAAAAGATAAAAAGTGGCCACACCTAGAAATATTTGGTAATGATTTGCTTAGAGCTCATTCTTATGCTATCCTCTGATATTTAGCTGTGTTGCTTTGTCTGCAGTTTCCAGAGTGTGCCAGTAAGCAAAGGTTTTTAAACTCCCCATGTCAACAACCTAAATAGTGATGAATGATAATTTCAATGACAGAGACTTGCACAGTTTAATTTTCAATAATGGATGTTAAGTGAACAGTAGAAAACTGTTTTAATGAATTTGTAGTTCCTTTATGCAGCTCTTCATTGCTCCTTAATTTGACTCTTTGATTATGCATCTTCGTACAAATATTTCTGCAGCTCCACTGACTCTCTTTACCTTCTATTGTCTGAGATCTAATTATAGGACTCGTCAATATAGTTAGACTGTTTTGAGGAATTGAGGAAAAAATATTCTCTATGGGAAAAGTGTATTCTGAACAGCTGAAAATAATTTATTGAAGAACACTGTTTTCTGGTAGTCCCTGAATCAGTTTGTTTTCTGCTCTAAAAGACATCAGAAAGTGTTCTTAAAAAAGTAGTACAAGGAAGATGATAGCCACCCCCACACACACATTCCCTTGCAGTTTCCAGATATGTGTTAACACTTGCTGACAGATGTACTTACAGACTGTATGCTGTCTTCTGCCAGTACCTGCAAGCAGACAGTGCTTGCAGGCAGAGGTTCATATGATATTTTATATATCAATTGAAAGAAATATTTTAAATAGTTAAATAAAAAGTTAATGTTTGTGGTGGTAAATTTGTTATTTCTATTAAAAAAATTTTGCTTGCTTAATTCAATGTAAAGACATTTAAATATTATGGGGAAGACAGTATCTTGATCTGGAGATAATGTCACCATTTTGATACCCTTAAAAAAAAAGGGTATTCAGTCCATGGTCATGAATTATCATCAGCAGGCTGCTTCAAAAGCAATTAGAAAGTGCAAGCTGACAAACAATACTGGATACAAGACAGTTCAAGGAATACAAAACATTTGAAGCTGTACTGAAATGGATTTTTCTAATGGAATGAATGGATGCTGGAACAGTATACTACACTTTACAAGGCATTTATGTATGATTATGTATGGTATTCCTATACATTCTGTTACCATATATCACTCATGGCTTCTACAAAGCAAGAGCTACCAATGTGATATTTTAGAGACTTGTGCAATCTGATTAGACATGCAAGGTTAAATGGGTTTACACTGATGATGCTCCTATCTTAAGCACCTCAACTAAAGACATAAAGATCAGTAAGATGAAATTTTCATCCATATTTCAGCCAGCTGACAGGTCTACCCAGGAAACAGAGAATTTATCAAGTTCTTGGCTATACTACTTGGCTATACTTTCCATTTCAGTGGAAGGACACAGTTTTTCTGCTATTGTCTTGACTGTTACATAGTCATTTGACCACGACAAAGGGAGTAAAATACCTGCTATCTTATATTTTCTTCATTCTTGAAGGGATTTGGGCCCAAATATGTCTTTTTAGGTGGAATTATAATATAGAGTTAACTTGAAAGCAAGCGGCTACATTTTATTTAATGGTTAGCTATTCGTAGATACACAGATGTAAAACAATCTTTATCAAACACAACTATGAATCAGACCTCTTAAAGTAAAACACTTCAGAGAGATTCATTGGGCCTTTTGGCCACAATTAATTCTCAAGTTTAGATCTGATGTGGGAAGAAAACTGACACTTGAGATTCCTGTTTCTACAGATCTTCAGAATATCAGAAAAATGCAGCAAGGATTTCTTTTTAATTTTTCACACTTGGAAAGAAAACCTGCAATATAACTTGATGTAGAAAACAGAGGAAGAGGAAGGAAGAAGGAAAAAAGAATCAGCAGTGATGGCACATGGAAGGTGACACAGGAAAATTCCCTTTTTTTGTATTAAAAACATTCAGAAAGTTATAAAATTATTTTTCAAAACCTAATAGAAATCTTTGAGACTGTTGGAGCTGATGAACTGCATAATACATAAATTTATAATAAATGAAAACCTATGAATGAGATGAATAGAGTGAAAAAAACATAACACTATAGTAATCCTGGTAAAGACAGGAAATCTTCATCCTGATTTAGGTCGAGTCAGTAAGGAAGCAAAGTCAAGTCAGGGCAAGCCAGGCCTGGAAACAAAGCTATGATAAGGGTAGATTATGAGCTTCTCTGTTCCTGATGTCACAGGTGAACTGTGTGCTCTTGTATCTGTTATGATGGTTGCTACCTACATATTTTAAAAGGCCATACAAGTGGAAGAGAAATAATTACAGAAAGACTGCTGAACAATAATAAAATATTCTAGCAGAGTTTAAAGTAATACGTATAATTTAGTAGACTAACTGTAGTTCCACAATAAATGAAGAAAAAACAAACAAACAGCAAAACTTTCATAAGAAGCTTTCATAAAATAAAATATTTTATTAAATTTTCTGCATTTGATCTTAAATGTCTGAATTCTTGTTGTTCAGGAGATCTGAAACTCAAACTTCTTTTTAACATATGAAATACACACATAGTGAATATTTATAAAAATATCTCCATTTCAACCCAAGAGCTATTTCTAACCAGAAACATTTTGAGTGGCAGTAGCATTTTTTCTCACTGGACAATAAGAATGAAACACTTCAGAGAGATTCACTGATTTTCGACCTATCCCTTTCTATTCAGCTAAGTAGAACTCAGTATGAGGCATTTGTTAGAATTGGGGGATCTTCCTGCTTCCAGCTGAGGCATCCACTAGCCCTTGAAACCACTCCTTTTACATCCCCAGATATCCAAACACAGCATGGATCAGCAAAGAAAGCTCCCCAGAAGATGAGTAGACATTCTCTGTATAATGGTACTATGCTATGGCAATTTCATGAAGACTGTATCTTACAGGATCAAGAAGATCCACGATCGATAAGGTATCTGTTAGTATCCACCACTGCATCTACAATTGAAGTTATCAAGAAGAGGACTGCAGTCACACTGATGCTATATTCAAAATGTACCTTATTTATGTGGTTTGAACATGCATATAGATTATTTTTAAATTGAAAAAGAGACCAAAAAGAAAGAGAAGTTCCAGGAATGGGTGTTTTGGGACCATGATTCCTGTCACATCTGAGAAGCCTAAAGTGCTAGTAACTGATTTGCTTTATGTGTACAAGCACAGAGCTTCTAGTTTTTATTGTAGAAGAGTGTTTTCAATTCAGAAAAAAATCAATCAACAGAAACAGTAAATGGCACCAAGCTCCACATTTCTCTTTGGGAGCAGCATTATAACATTTAGTCTTACTCAACAAGAAGTTTTATATTGCTTTTGTTTATATATAGGATAATATAATGGGAATACAGGACTTCCGTTTAGAAAGGTTATTGACACTGTTGGTGCTATGTTGGCATTTATTCTTTGGATTTTTATTGCTTCTGATCTGTGGTATTTATGTCTCTGAGGAGAGGGCTTTCATCTGTGATACATGCTCATAATTTAGAGACCGCATGGTGCTCTGATATTGTCTGCAGGAATAGGAAATTAAACAATTAAATGGGAGGCAAACATGAAGAGTAAACCAAGATATTTCCCTCAGTATATTTATTTTTCAAAATTATTATTGTTGGTCAGAGAAGGCCGAAATGCATCACTGTACCCAATGACTTTCGGGAAGGAAGGAAGTTTGCAATATATGGACATGACAAAATGGCAAAGAACTTCAGGAAGGTCAATTAACTGGGCAGAATGTGAATTCAGTCTTTAATGGGAGTTTGAGTTTATATGTTCCTCCTGTAATCTGGCTCCCCTGAACCTGCATGGCATGGCTGAAGCCATTTTTGCTGGCCTTTGATGCAGACATGCTCTTCCCTCCCCCCTCGGTTGTCTGAAGTGACCATCGCCAAGCTCCCTAGTGATTACTTTAACTGTAATAGCAATGACAGATCACTTTATTAATTGCAAATTGCACTATCTAGAGATGGTGACAACAGATATGGAAAAAGGTACAGAATATCCTAATTTTTCATAGCATAATCAGCCTGTTTGGTGCCACAGATAAAAATAAATTACCTCAACCTTTCAATACAATTGACGCATATTTATTGCAGCAATCTCTATCAGCAGTTGCCATACCTACATGAGCTAAGTTCTCACACATTACCCTAAAACGTAAAGGATGGTGTTAATGAAAAAGGATAGTCAAAGCAGGGCCCTGGGAGGTAGATCTGCATTCCCATTGTTGCATATCACTGATGCTGGATGTTGCCTTGTGCAAGCCCCTTACACCCCTCCCCCCTTGCAGAATTTGCGCACCTATGTAGTAGACCCCATGAGAAGTTTGTGTTAGACATCTTGAGGGTAAATGCATGACAGAAGAGGACTCTTCAGTGGTAGAAAACATTTCAATAGATAATGTTAACCAAGAATACTAAATACTGAAAAAGAAATTTATCTTGACTTACAGAAAGAGGAAGAACAATTTGAGTTACCTGAGGGGGAAAGCTGGCAACATTAGCTGAGTTTTGAAAAAATGAAGAACATGACTATAGACCTACTGCTTATCCATTCGCAGAGCCAAATGTTACAAGAATTTATAATGGAAACTGACAATTTTTCAGTTCCTGTTTGCTGCAGCCGTTTTGGCAATGTCTTGAGTTGTTTGATACAAAGTCTAAATTAGTCTTGAGAAACAGGATTAACCTTTACAATCACATTTAAGGTGAAATTGCTTAACTACAGCACACAATGTCATGCTGCAGATAATCCATGTGCTTGATTAATGCTTTTATAATCAATTGCTGTCTGGAAGTGACTCCTTCCCATCACACTCTTCACAAAAAGAGCAGATGGTATTTAAAAGGTTATGGCAAGAGGGCGTTTCAGAGGTCAAATAGAACATCGATCAAGTGGGCAGAAAAATTGCTTTTTTCCTTCCCTTTCTTATCCTCACAATCCATGAGGGAATGTGGCCTATGAATTATAGTTTGATCTATAGTTCAAGTGCTAAAATGTTTTCTTGTTTCAAATTTCTATGTTGTTTTGGGTAATGAACCCAGAAATTGGATTCCTTTTGTGCCAATAAAAAATTGTGCCAAATACATGTATCTCAGCAACAAAATTCTTACACCCATAGAGATTTGCTTGCTACTACCTTGAACACAGTCAGAATGATGGTGCTTAATAAGGGCTGCACTAATATCCACAATTCCCTTAGATCAATTTGCAGCAATGATAATGACTCTGTGACAAAATGTGCTCTCCATTTCCATGCTTTTTTTATAGAAACCAATTTTAAAAAATGATACTGTGTGACTTACTCTCTTTCACTGTTTTCCCTGTACATAACTGGTTGCCGTTCTGCATTGGAGTCCAAGGAGAGCTATTCTCACCTGGAGTGAAGTAGACAGAGAAACTACACCTACTAGCGTAGCCTCCAGATTCAGAAATCATGGGTTTGCCATTGCATAATACATAAAGTATATCAGCATACTTTTTCCTCCCCTTTTCATCTACTGTCATGCTAACCATGTGACTAATAAAACTAATAAACCTGAAGAGTAAATTTTTTTAATGTTTTCTAGTAATTTTTGAAGTTTTACTAATGAAAGTGTAATTTTTTCCTGTTGGCTTAGGTATGAATATTGTCATCTTTGCTGCCTAATAAAAGTACATTTTTGTCAATTGTCATATCTTACTGGCTATTTCTTATGATTCTTTTTGTTATATAGGTTATTGTGAGAAGTGAAGTGCTCATCCTGAGTAGGACTCTAAAGTCTTTCGTCTGGGAAGTAAAAAGCAAAAATACTATAATCCCGTTTGTGATCAAAACTACAATTGATTGGCAAAAAGATACTCTTCAACATTGTAACTAAGATTTAAGGGCCTGAGGCCACCAAATATTTCTCCTCTCAACTGTTCTCACTCACTTCATGTCAGTAGCCACACAGGAGACTGAAAAGTTATTAATGAGACAGGGGTTTATCTTTGTTCAAGAATAATTAATACCTACCATATATTGCATAACTGAAGCTATTAAGTAAGAACCTTTGAAAGATAGACAAGAGCAGAACTTGATGAAACCATGCTAACTAATCCAATTAAAGTGGCATCTGTGTTTCTTGCCATTCAGGAGTGATAGAAAAGATTTTACTAGAACTGGCAGTGCATTTTAAATAGTCCTAATATACATAGCCGTTTATAACATACTGATACACCTTTCAATATCAGTTTTGAAGTTTGCTTTCCTTTGTTTTTTTTTTCTTTACGCATGGATGTAAATCTTAAAGAAGTTGAACTCTATGAGACTCTTCACCTAACTCATGTCTGTCAACACTATATATGAAAAACAAACACAAATACAAAAGTATATTACATACTTTTTCCATGATTAGATGGAGAACAGAGAGGGAAAGTCTTTCCATGGGGGTGAAGTACTCAGATCTTAACTACAGGTTCTTAAAAGGCAGTGTATGATAAAAAGATGTTAAGGTGGGCATTTGCATAGTTATGAATGAAGGGTTAAGAGAGGTTTTCATCTAGCATTAACTTAAAGCACACAGGTTTCCCAGAAAGAGTAACTCTCGGGGACTAACTGCACTCAATGCATTGTTCATAGGGATTCCTGAGCCAGGAGACAGTATTGGCCCTTAGCAGACAGTTAGTGTCAATTGTCTTGTTATGACTAGGACCCAAGTGATCAGAACTGCCATATTAAATGCAAATTGATAAATGGAAGTCTTTACTACTAGTCTAAAGGCGAAGAAGGCTGTGAAAATAATGCTAGATATATTGACAGCATCCTAGCATTTTTCATACTGTTTAACGCATGTATTTCATCACTAATCCTTTAGAAATTTTTAAAAGAAATCTTTTGTCCTCTATTGTGTGTCCCTATTGATCTGCTGTTGAAGCATTGCTTGTAACTGAGAGATACTCTTCACTGTATTTGGAAGTTGTTTGATCAGACAAAAAAAAATACCACACAGTTTCAAGAGAAAGAGAAAATAAAATGAGGAAAATAAGGAAAAATAGGAAACACAAATAATTAAGGTGTGCTTCTTCAATATTTATTTATTTTTCAGGGCTTTTTGTCCCTGAAGAGACTGGGGAACCTTCAGGTAAACTGACAGTCTCTTAAGTAACTTAGTAAATAGCCAAAACCATCTAGCTTTTAACAACAGAGTTGTCTCTAAGTACAAATGTGTCATTTCAGATCTTTTTCCCCATGGTTAATCTCACACTTTTCCCCCCCAATTTTATAGAGGCTTAAAAAATGTTGTGAATCAAGTAATAGAATCATATGTATGACTGTGACCTAGTTTTTTAAAATATATTGTAGATGAATATTGACTAGTCCCTTGAATGCTAAATGTGGAACAAGAACTTATATACTGTCAATCATAAAAAAGTAGGAAAGTATAGAAACCACTTAACAAATTTTTCTTAAATGTCTTTTCTCTAACTAAACTTATTATACCTATATACACTTTCCATCACTCTTCCTGCCCAGTCACTTTCCAAGCCACAGCCCCCTCTTACTTTTCATAGACATTCCCAATCAATCCTACATATATTGTTTTCATTATGGTATGAGAGTAAGAAAAGGCTCTCTTTTCCAATGTCTCCTACTCCTGATCTTAGACATGGTATCAATCATTGTGACCATCTCATATATCTGCCAGGTGATCACTCTTCTGCACCCTCTGAGTATTTCATTGGCCCAATTATATTCCTGCCTGGATTGTTTGTTTCTTTCTCAGAAATCTATAACACACTATCCTTTGGAGAGGGGAGGGGGGAAAATCCCTGGGCTTTCCAGTAGCTATTGGGTTTGTGTAGTTCATGTTGGTACTCAGTCCCTAAATGTAACACTAAAAGGAATCTGCAGTATCTGTGTTTGGATGACAAAAGCTGTGCAGTGTTCTTGTGTAATCAGTATCTTACACGTGAAACCTAAATCAGCAGTTTAAATTACAAAACAAAAAAACAAAACAAACAAAAAAAAAACAAAAACAAAAACAAAAAAACAAAACAAAACAAAACAAAAACCACACAAATAATCCTGTAAGACATTTCTGCACAATATGCTGGGAGGGACACTGATAAAGCTTGTGCTATACATCCTCCACATTTGTCAAATATGCTTCCTTGTGCATTCCTGATGTAAGTGTTCTGCTTGTTCCTTTGTTTCTTTGAAAGGTTTTCTTGAATGTCTTCTAATTTTTAGGTGTTGCAATTTTAAGTAAGCCTGCTATATTATACTGTGGACTTCATCTGCAAAGGTGAGAGAACAGCTACTTAACTACATGGGGGGAAAGACAGAAAAACAGGAAAGAAGGAGTGATTAGCAGCACAAGGCTTTTTGGGTCCTGGTGGTAAATTTAATCAAAATACGAATGTGAAACTGTTTCTGCAGAGGAATGAAGCTGATAATAACTGAGATTGTTCTACATGTTCCAGGATGTAATAACAGCAGTGTGCCATGACTAAAATTTCTCAATCATTTAGGTTCAAAAATTCCACACCTATCTGCCTATTGTCAATTTGAAGCACCTGAATTCCTCCATTAATTTGGTTTTCTGTTCTTAGAATCTCATAGAGAGAGGGACAGTAAATCTGCAGTAAAATATGCAATAAACAAATGAGCTCTGCTCAAAGAGATTACAGATTGAGATTTCTTTTATAAACTGATTTCTCATGGACAGTTAAACAGCTTTATGTATGTTGCTTGCCTGAGGACACTGCAATCACCTGGATGTTAGGCACCCAGGACAGGATACGTCCATTTCCTTCAGTCTGGACAGATGAATGCATATGTGTTTTGTACATCGAAACAGCACACGCATGCAGCACAAGGTGCTGAGCACACCTTCCAGGTCATCCATCGCTCCTGCAGTCTGAACATGTTACATCAGACACGTTCCAAGGTGTAGCAACCAGCTGTGCATGCCGTGGACTTTGTGTGCACAGGTCCAGCTCTTCCTTAAGTCCTGCTTTGCTGAACACTCAGCAGTGTAATCATGGTGACAGGTCTGATTGGATTGTTAGGTACTCAGGCGTCCCACATATAGGCTCTATTTCTTTTTTGCCATCTGGATCTAGTTTCATGACAGCAAGAGAGCATCTCCAGCGTAACTAAGATATATGCCATCTTTAGCTTTTCGTTTGTTGTTGTGTTTACCATACCATAATTAAGAGCTGATCTGTGAGATGGAGTTAACTGATCTGACAGTTGAGAAAAGAAACGGGCACTTTGCTTCACTAGCAAACTGAGCACATATGTGGAATTTTTTCAAAAAAAAATATACATAGAACTCTTTTGTCAGAAATTATTATAATATTTTAAAGCAGTACTGGACTTAAATCCCAAAATAGTCAACTGATAAGAAAATCTAAGTATTTCTCTGTAAACTATAATTGTCTCCAAATACATATGACATCCCTGAGCTTTTTGCTATGGGAAAAGTGCCTTTCAAACTGATGGAAATTTCTTGGCTTTTTAATGTGAGTTTTCTAAAAGAGGGGCAGAGATATGTTCAAATGGGGAATTTTGAAAGCATTGTAACTGCCAGTGAGATAAATTTCCCATCCTGAACAGAAAGGGGGTGAAAACACTAAGGTGTTGACTTTTATTGAGGTGGGAGCTCTCGTGGAGATTTGCATGAGCCATAATGTGCCTGCTCCATTCCAGAGCCTTTCAGGCTGCCCTGCTAAGAGCAGGAAAAAAACAGTGGGAGATGAAGATCTATACATGTCGTTAGAGTTTGACAAAAGGCTAAGTGCTATTCTTATTTACAACAGTATAAACTGAAATGATTGCACTAAAACCCATGGAGTTCCTCCTGACTCATATCTCAACAACAGAAGAATATTTTACCTCCAAAACCTGAAACGTTTTTTTTTGTTGTTGTTGTTCAGATACACAGCCATTAAATCTGAGGACATTTAATATTTTTCTTTTAATTTCATTTTGGTTTCAGTGTTTTTCCTACTTTACTCAGAGTAAGTGGATAACTCAGTATGTCAGGTCAGATTTACAAGCATGATCAGTTTCCTTTTGTCCCAGAGGAAAAATATTATTAAACTACCCACTTTAGGAATTGAACTGTATTAAAATATCTAACACATATGATGTTCTGGCAAAAAAAAATAATCCTGTAAGACACTCAATCACTGTGTTGCAGTAGAAACAATATGTATTTATTTGATAAGTATCCAATTGAAAAAAAATTAACACACCAAGCTGACACTTCACTTGTCTTTTGTTTCACTCTTACTCATTAAGACTTGGTCTGATGGAGTCTGAAAACAAACTGGCCACAGGGATGTACATGCTTTAAGGCAGTTGCTATCGACAGATGAAAAGTGTAATGTGATTGACCCAAAAAGCCTGCTGAAAGCTACTGTTGGAAACAAAGGCCTCACACCAAGTCAGATAAAAAAAAAAGAAACAAAACCATAAATGGTGTGAGCTGGACTAGGTAATGAGAATTTTAAGGTGGCCCCTGTGGGACAGAGATAATAATATGAAAATTTTAGGATGTGTTTTAAGAGGTGAATGCACCAAGCATAAAGAGAGCATGAAAACATTAATCACAGAATCATAGACCATCTAGTTCAACTCTTTATTTAGTTTTAACTGTATAAGCTTTTGGGAGTATCTCACAGTGAGATCATCTATAACATTATGAGTTTACTTCTAATTAACTGTGTTAATTGAGTTCTGTCATGTATAAATGTGGCTATCAGGAACTGTTCTTAGATAACCAAAATATTTTCACATTTAAAAAGCAAGCAAACCAACCTAATTGAAGCAAGAGAAAATACTGGTAGCAAGCTAGCAATTAATGAAGGATAGAGAACACTACAACACAGAAGAGGCACTGACTTGAGGAATTTTGGACTTGAGATTTTAAAAAGAAAGTCTTGACTCCAGAGAAAAAGAAAAATAATATATTATTAAAACTTTATATTTTGGTACCATCTAGAGGCCAAATGGCACAGCATCCTGTTTTACTAGGAACTATACAAACACATAAAATGACAGATATTCCC
The DNA here is from genome assembly GCA_013400055.1 of Nycticryphes semicollaris. Lineage (NCBI taxonomy): Eukaryota > Metazoa > Chordata > Aves > Charadriiformes > Rostratulidae > Nycticryphes > Nycticryphes semicollaris. The sequence continues at coordinate 87,339 of VXBJ01003082.1, forward strand.
CGTTCCACCCATGGAAAGGGTATGGCAAACTCACAGCTATTTAATGTTTATGTTACTTATTCTTTGTGGAATGATTCCTATCTGTCTCCATTCCTTTACAAAATATCTGGATCATCTTCATGCAAACCGTGGATGCACAGTACTTCCAGTCTGCCGACAGCTGTGTCATGTACACAAGACACAAGTACAGAAGACAGAATGTGCCTGTCTGCTGCAAGAACTTCAAGAGCGGTACCAAATAAAATGTTATATCGACAAGAAATGCAGCTAGCATCAGGAATGAATTGTTATTAGCACCATGGTGCCTTGGGATTACAGTATTCCTTCTCAGATTTCCAAAACAGGCTTTTGATAGCAAAGCTCCCAAAATAGCTATAACAATCACAAATCCTACTCCTTTTCAGTTGCAAATGTTTGTAAGTGATGTCTAAGGAAATATGTCTATGTTTTCTGCTACTGATATTTTTATGTTAAATTGTTGTGAATGAGCCAGTGAAAGAATTTTTGAGCTGCTGTTCCAAGAAAGAAGCATTAAAATAGCAGTTTTTCATCAAGTCCAGGGTTACTGAAGTGACCTGTGAATAAGCCAGACCAAAGGCTTGAAGCTGTCAAGACAGGATTACTTGAAGTTCTGCCTGAGCAGACAGAATTAGATAGCCAGGGCAAATAGATGCACTTATCTGGGACAGAGCATCGTGTTAATTAAGCTGTGCTGCTTCCAGCCACCCAAGGGCAGCTCTGGTTCCACTCTGATCCACTGGCAAGTGGGTTGTCAATTCCTTAAAGAGGTCTGTTTATTATTTGCAACTGGCCAATATGTCAGTAAGGGTCTGATTGCACACTCAGCAATTTCTAGAAGGGTTATTCACTCTTTGCAATGGGATTTTGACTGAGCTTTCTAATTGCAAGCTTCACTTTGTTTGGACTTTGGAGCTTTAAACTTTTGCTTAAATTTTGCTTTAGTGGTAAAATTCATGGAGTCAAATACAAAATATAGTGATACAGACTTGATCAGACGTTTCAGTATGGATAAATACATCTGGATGTTTAGACTCTTGTTCCTAGAGCTAATACTGCAATGCCACTGTCCTGATCTTGCCACTGCACACTCCAGTGCCGATGTCACTGTGGTAGCAATTATCATCACTATATATGGCTCATGGTAAATTTAGATATCATCTAAACTCTTTTGGGCCTGTTAACTGTTTTAATCTGCCAATGAAAAAAGCATGAGCAGCGCTTGTTATTTTTATTGCCATGGAAAGTTTTATACCCTTTATCACATCTCAGGATTTGGAATTTACCAGGAGAGCTGGTAAAATCTAGACATTTTTGTCCAGTGAGTTGTGCGCTTTTCACCAAACCTTGAAAATGTGAAAAGTAAAAAGTAAATGTTTTCTTTAACCTTCCCATTCTTCACAAGCTAGTTCCAACCACTGAACAGAAAAGGGATCACAGGAGCCACAGCTTTAGCAGGTGGACACTGGAGAGGGAAATGCCACTCATTTGACATTTGTCACCATGCAGGGGGCCATTAGGCATTATGGCTGTTTCACATTCTTCTCTATTTTCTATTCCACTGTCTGAATTCTTTTGTTTTCAGGTTTTTTGTGTGTATGATCTGCAAAGTATGCTTCTGTTTATGTTTAACTAATTATGATATTATGGGCTGGAGAAGGAGAGAAGTTAAGTATGCATTTAACAATATCTGGTCAAGGACTATAATTTAAAAGGAACAGAAGTTCTGTAATATATTTTTGTATCTTTATGATATTTCTGGACAATTATCACACAGATGCACTAGTTATCTTTGTTTATACTCAGCTCCACATTATCACACTTTTATACTTAAGTAGACAAAATTAGATGCAAATTTTAACTGTTAGGGCTATGCCATCAATCCATGTTTTTCTTCTCACCTTCCTTAAGAATTAATTAAAAATAGAAAATTCAGTTACCCCTTTGCCTGCTTTCCAAGTAAACAAAGCTTGAAAAAACAAACACCGCATGTAAGTGTACTTGTGTGCATCTGTGAACATGCACAGAGATCTTCTCCTTACAGTGTCTCTCACGCCAACGTAAAAGAAATTTGAGAGTGGCAAATGTCAAAAACATAGTAAGCTTTTATAGATTCCAGAAAAATAAACAGATGGAGAAATGTACTGATCTCTACCTCTATCCTTAGTGAAAGAAAGGTTCAGCTCCAGGATTACTTTCTTATGGGAAAGGACCCACAAGAGGACCTTGAATCCTTGAAAACCAATCCTCACATATTTTGGTGCTCCTGGAATTATTTCCTCTTTAATAAAGTAGCATAACCTAATGAGAGACAATAATTTTCTCTTGAGCTATAATGCTACTGATTTGAATATTTCTCTTCTTTCCTAAGATTATCTTGTATAAAGTGAACAAATTCTAATTCTGGCATCTGTACACAATATTTAAAGAGGACTTACAAGTAATAGAGAAAAAGAAATACATATATTTTTTTGATCTCTCAGACGAGGACAAAACATCCAAGAATATCCAATAATAGTCTGCCTAAACAAGCATTTCTTAGTCAGCAGCAATTTTATAGTAATAATGTCTGAAGCATCATCCTTTTAATTGAAAATAAAAGAACTAGAAAACAAATCAAGATAAGGGTGATTGACATAATTTGAGTTCTGCCATATGTACTTGATGGGACAGAAAGAGTGATGATGCTCATGCTGACTAGAATATTTGATTCTTCAATCTCTATTTCATCAAAAGGCATTATTACCTTTGGTTTTTTTTATTATGACTCACTGCTTTTTATCTGATCCATTTCTTTCCTCTTAAATTGATAACAGATATTGAGCATACCATTACTAGTGTTGTTACTATGTTGTACTGTTGGTACTCTCTTTTGACTTTTAAACTTGTGTGTCTGTAAGAAATATAACCCTGAAGTATTTCAGGTCTCATTGGAATAAAAAACCGATGATTGTAATTGTTTTGAATAGAACTGTATTTTCAATATTTCTCAGGTTTAGTCTTTTCATATTGTCAAAATGGATTTATGTGAAATTACTGCCTGTTCATTTTGCATCAACGTTAATTCTTCTATTTTTGAATGCTCATGCTTTTTATATACAATTTAAAAAAAAAAAAATTAGTTCTGAAATTATGCTTTGGAGATCAATATCGACTGTTCAAGCTCTAAGACTGATCTTAAAGTCTGCTTCCAGTCCAGGGGTTGAATTAGTAGACCAGATACTAGATTATGAAGTCAGAACAGTTTTATTGTTCCAAACCCTCTATAAAGAATAATTTGAGCTGAATTATTTGATTTAACAATTTTTACAGAATAGAGTCAGTTTCAGAGGGAGAAAGTACAAAATAGTGTATTTGCTTTAGAGAAAAAAGATCTCTGTGACTCTCATTTGGCCAGATATTTAACTCAGAGTAACTGCCGATGATCACAGTCATCCAAGCTGTCGCAGATGTTGTGTTAAGAAAGCTATTGACCGTCAGTGGGTAGTAAAATTTTCTGCTCTCACTTTATTGCTGCCCCCATTAAACCATCCTCTCAGGTCCTATATCTGTGTAACTGGTTCTGTCCCCTACGGTCTGGAGTCATTAGCCCATTCCTCAATAGTGGACTATATAATGCTTTCTTAATTAACCCTGTGGATCTTGTTGCCCCAAATAACATTTAAATGGGAGTTTGTAGCTGTAATATCTTGATATAGATTTCCACTGGAAGTGCTTGAATGGAATATGTAATTTCAGAGAGAAATACTAAAAACCCACAAGACACTTTGGAGATAATTACAACATTGCTTGTCATTTCAAACAGAAGGCCCTAATTTATTGTCAAGACAGCATTCTTCTTTTGAATGCCATCCTTACTCTGCTGCAAGTCATTTGAGTTCCTGCTAATCCAAATCAACTAAAAGAGAAAGGCAATAGTTATCAAAACATGATCACATATATTGCATACACTAAAATATTGCTTTGCAAAAACCTCATCAGAATTAATACTAGCTATTTAACTCACAATTCTACTCCAATGAGCATCTTTAATTGGTCAGTACTACCACTGTAAATTTATTTGTGTGTTCTACTTCTATTTTAATAAAAACATAAGTAGTCTTAGTGCTCTGTGTTGTTTGTTGGGTGGTTTTTTTTTTTTTTGGTTTTTTTTTTTTTTTTTTTTTTTTTGAGTTTTGACATTTTTCTGTGTCCTGCAGCTATCTGTGCTTTCGTCGGTAAAAGTGATCTTCTTGAGGCTGAGACTTGCTGGGGATTCATCCTTGTGATTCTTCGCTTCTAAATGAAAATCTAGACCATAGATCACAGAAAAAAAGTGAACCGCTTTTGTGCAGAGAAGAGTTAAATCATTATAGATGGCACAGAAGGTATCCTAACCAACCATTTTATTTCTTTGTCATTTTATCTGTATTTCTTTTTCCACCTCAAAAGTAGTCTGGCCTCAAAGAATAATTCAAAGGTTTGTGGTTTTTTTACTAAGAACTGCCAAGTAGAATGTTTGCAGTCATGTAAAGTAATCATGGAAACTACCACACTAAAGCACAAAGTACTACAGAAGTACAAACTGTAAGCCTATATTTGCAGAGCAATGAGGCATAGTAGAAAAAGGTTGTGTTTGAACTGCCAATGAATGTGGCTAATAACACCCATAACAGCTGAAATTTCAGAAATAATTTATCAGATATGTGTATTTTGGGTCCGGCAAATAGCTCGCAACCCTCTATATGACCCTATCTTTAGGGATAGTTAACTTCTATCTAAAAGCCGTTAATTTCTCTAAAATAGTGGCTCTCTGACAACACTTTTCCATATGCTTTGTCCACTGAACCATGATTCCTCTACATCATACACAAGGTATTATTAAAATTACCAGTAACTTAAACCTCCAGAATTAGTGTCTGTTCTGCAGAGCCTCCCAGCACTCAAATCAGGCAAATGCTCATTGGTGAAGTTGGCTTAAGGAGGAAGCATATTTGCTTATTTGAATAGGAAATGAGAGAAGATAGTTGAATTCTTTTAAAAGTAAAAACTGAGTAGAATGTAGGGTTAATATACTGAGATTTTTCTTAAATATAAAATAGGGTTTTACTTTTTAAAAATACTAATTTAGTAGTTAGCATGAAGAGTTAATCTGCTTCCCATTTTGTAAAAGGATTATGTGTTGCTTCATTTAGGTTATGATAGTATATGTTGATGAAATGACAGCTTAAGATAAAAAATAATTAATTATATTCACCCTTTCTCCTGGACTGGGTAACCATCTTATTTGTAAATAATTTTTTGATTGTAATTATGGAGAGATTTCCACTTGCTAACTAATTGTTCAATATGCCTCATTATTTTTATTTGAGAAAATCTGCTAATGAGAAATACGAACCAAATGTTTGTTGTTACTGTCTCTTGAATAAATGAGATACTGAACAAAATTTTTGGCTTGTACTTACTGGAATAGTTCCCTTATGAAGGCATCTCTTACACAACGGAGAGTTTTGCTTATTCTCTTTGACAAGGCACACTTGTATCTTTTCAGAAATAAGGAAACGAATCCTTTCTTAAGTAAGGAAAATAAATAGGGCAGATAAACACGGCAATTTACTTAAAGGACCAGAGAGAAAATGATATGCAATCTTTTATTTTTTTTTTAAGAAGTGCTCCTTACAACTCACTGAGATTTTTAGCTAAATTATAATTGATTTTTTGATTGCTTATCCCAGTTAATAAACAATGTGCCCCTTGGTCATCTTTTCTATCACCGTTAGCCTCCAGCTTTACTCAAAAAAGTGGAAAGATTGTACACCTTGCCACTACTCATTGTCTGTCTTAGCTAAAACTCAAAGTTACTATCATTCATATTTTTTGGCATTAAAATGGCAAGTAGTGAGTATCAAGGCAAAAGTGTCCACCTCTTCTCTGTGCATTCTATCTGCAACTTCTAAAACTGCAATGAATTTACATGAACACACACACCAAGCAAAAGGTTAGTGCTCCCACTGGATGTGATGAAGCTCTGTAAAGCCCAAGTTTCCTTTTTATTTGTCCCACATGTTATCATAGATCCAAATTCTTGCTGTACTAAGTTTCTCACTGTCCTTGAGAAAATGGATGAATAACTTATAACCATAATTATGCCCACTCACCGGTCTAATGAAGAGAATTAGAGAATGTGTAAACAATAGCTGTGCAGGGGAGAGTATGCATAATTGGCAACTATTAATCTAATAGTGAGAGATGGAGAAGGGTGAGAATGATTAACATAGGCCACACAGAACGACCGTTTGTGATAAGGATGACTGAGAAGACATTGACATTAGCCTTCCCCACTGTCAAGGAGAGTATGAATGGAAATAAAATTAAACCCAGAATGGAGCAGCAGGTGTAGTGTAGCAGGCTTTCAGCAATCACATTTTTATTTCTCTGCAGAAAAATTGCACAGTTTCTCCTTTCCATGTTATTAGCATAAAAAGTGCTGAATGGTGATGGAGAAGAGTAAGTGTTTTCCACTGTCTCAGAGAGTTTCATTGTCCAAATTGTCATTTTCTGGCACAGTCTAGTGCATTATGACTTATGGGAGGCAGAGTTAGGTTCTTATTTGTATCTTCTGTCCTCTGAGTGGTTCTTTCCTTGTTGCAGGCAAGGTGGTTACTGCAGGATGATGGAGAGTGATTATTAAAAAGAAAAAGGAGGAAGAGGTAGACAGTTCATGGAAAGGAAGAAACTAGTAGTTTATTGGAAGTGAAAACTGAAAAGGCTGTAGGGTTGGTGAGAGGAAGGTGAGAGGAGGATAATAAAGGATGACTGGGACAGGGATGACCTGGCATTTATTATTATTACTCTGAGAATGAACAGTTTTCTGCACAATATGCTGTTAATTTCAGAGAGTTAGAAGAGGCTTAATAAAAAAGTACAGTTCCTGAACAGAAAGTTGGTTTTGTTCTACCACAAACCAGGACAGGTGAGAATGAAAAAAGCGTATTGGAGATTTGTCAGTTGTGAAGATGAAATCCCCTGGAGGGGGAGGAAATGAACAAATGGATAAGGAGCATGACAGGCAAATCTGGCAAGAGACTAGGATGTAGAAACAGGGGATAGTAAAGAGTGGAGCTAGATGTGGTGAAAGTGAGATACACAGGCTGCAACCTTGAGAGAAAGTACTTGATGTAAACTTCACCTTGCATGCCCTCCTCAATCACCAGCACAGGTTCCTGTCCTGGCAGGGGGATTGGAGTAGATGATCTTTCAAGGTCCCTTCCAGTCCCTGATATTCTGTGATTCTGTGATTCTGTGATCTTGTATGCAAAGGTAGGGAACCTCAGGAAAAAAAAAACAAAACAAACAAACAAAAAACAAGATAGTCGTCTAATTAAAAGTTGCCTCCTAAGGCTTACACAAATAATACTCTAAGTTTGCAGTGAAAATTTGAAATCTAGTACTCTGGATTTGATTTTCCTCTACTTAAACCTGGAAGATGATTTTGTGCATGTCTATACACAGCTGCTATTTAGAAGGTATGCAGAAGACCCAAATTAGAGGGACTTCAAGAGAATAATCTCTAGTTGCCTAACCATCTTGTGTGAAGGTCTTTGGTTCCTCTCAATAGCTGCTGCACAGAGTAGAAGGTTTTTGTGCTAAAAAGTCTGCTCCAAAGACAGGGTTATTACCATTTAGCTCTAAATTTATTTTTTATCGCTACAGGCTTCCTGAATAGAGCTAGGAGAAAACCTGAAAAAGACAAGAGAGAAGGAAGCATTGGGAAACCATAATCTTAATCACCAACATTTCACTCTCAATTTGCATTTATCAAAAGGACTGTCTCAGAATTGCATCTGTATTCATAAAAGTAATACCAGTGGAAGTTATGAGATTGCGCTGTAATTTCACAATTACATATAGTTATTTCCTCTTCTTCCAGAAAATACAAAGAAAATCTTTCTATGGGATTCACTTGGGTAGAACTAGAGGAAAGTTCCACACTTCAAAGCATGTATTCTAAGGAAAACATCTTATGAAAAGAAGCAGCCAGCTATTGTTTCTGTGAAAAAAAACCAGACTAAAACTGCACTGAAAGATAAAACAAGAGAAATATATTATAAATAATAATAAAAAAGAACCACATGAATTTCCATGAACGCTACTACTTATTCAAGGTCATTCAGAATCAGTCCATCTGTTCTATGGATGCTGCAAAAGCATTTTGCTTTCCGATGTGCTCCAAAGACAGAAAGCTTCCAAAAACTGGCAGTGACATGAATTTTCTCCTTCTTTTGTCATGTGATTGTGATCGCTTGAATCAGATTCAAGTCCTCAGCTTTTATTATAAGATTTGTCTTCTTTTTACTGAAGCATCATGTCTTATTTAAAGGGTATATATTTGCTTTACTAATGAATCACAGACTGCTTCTTATCCACTGTGGAATTAAGAATAAGACTGTAGGCTTATTTTTCTTTTCCCATAACATTCTACCATCAGCTTAATATTTAAATGTCTTTTTTTTTTTTTAATTTTTTGCAATTTTTTTTTACACAATGTTGGAAATCAAAGGAAAAAAAAGGCTATGCTATCATTTTCCCCCCCTTTGAAAGTCATCACTTGTAGGCTTCTTACCATGGAAACTTCTCTCTTATTTATTATCCTGTGCTAAATTATTTCAAAGATCATTGAGAACTGCTGGAGATTAGTTTGAAAACTGAAGCATTTGACAAGGGATGATCTTTTAAATAACAATTTCTGAATGAGACACAATACTAAACTTTTGAAATAGTATTTTAAAATTTAAAGAGTTTCAGAATTTTTTAAGAAAACCCCATATGCATATAATCATAAATAAATTATCAGTATATGGTAAATACCTGACCTCTACTAAACAATCCCATCTTCTTTTTTCTGTCGCACAGATTAACACTTTAGTGATTTTCCACCTATGTGTCATAAACCAATATCCTTATTCTTGATAATGTCAAGTTCAAATAAATCAGGATAGTTTGGAAAGACTGTCACATATGTATTGTTTCAGGGTATATGATAGAGGAGAGTCTGCAGCTGTTAACCTTCAGGTCAGCAGGTATTGGTAAAGGTCAGTCACAACCTTCTCTAGGACATTTGGGATCTGTCAGGCTCTTTACCACTCTGAAGCAGGCAGGAGAAGTTTTTCTTGGCTAAATGAAGAAATAAAAGGAAAAATGTGCCCACAATACCTCCATCAGTATCAAAAGCAAAACTGACATCTTCTCCCCATGTTTCTGGTCTTCTGGAATGGAGTAGAATACTTGAGTTGGAAGGGACCTACAACTGCCTGGCTGTAGTTGGATCTAGTCCAACTGCCTAACAAATTCAAGGCTGACCAAAAGTTAAACCATGTTATTAAGGGTGTTGTTCAAATATCTTTTAAACATGAATGGGTTTAGGGCATGTTATTTCAACTCAAAAGATTTTTTCTTTCCAGGTATCCTGTCTCTGAACCTACATCATGTTCTTCATATACAGTCACTTCCTTATGAAAATCATTAAATTTTACAAATACTTCCCTGTGTTTTCTTTGTATTCTTACCATTGAGTTTCTCTTCCCAAAGTGTATCTGCCTTTAACATAAGCAGGAGACATCCCTGTCAAGCAACTTTGCAGTGTAAAATGTATGGTGCTTTTGGTTTTTTTTAACTTAATAAGTAATTGAATTAATTTATAGAAATCCATCCAGGAAACAATGTCTGACTCAAGAAGCCATTAAATATTCATGACTGCATATTAGGATACTTACCTGCTCCTAAAGTCCTTCCTGGGGAGCTATTCCATGGATTTCTGGAGTGGCTGAGCCCAAATTTTAACTCTGAGAGACATGGCTGCAGCGGTCTGTAAGCTCCGCATATCTAATAAAACTTAAAATAGAGAGAACTATTTTTTGTTTCTCTGGAGGCAATCCTTTATGGTATACTATGATTGCTTTGCAGTGTGTTCCGAAAACTCTTTCAAAACTTGGTCAGATGTCATATTCTTAGCCAACAGCAACTTGCTTACTAACACCTTTTACCTTGTTAATTTCCAGCTGATCCAGTTGCCACTATATCAAATCATCTACTTGCTTGGACGCAGCAAGTGTTTCAAGCAGTACTGAAAAAAGGATGTAAGTCATGCTAATTAGAAAGGTGGAAAATTTTCAAAACCAGATGACATATCAGCCTCACCTTCTAGAAGAAAGACAGAACCTCCATGTATCTAAACGGTGCAAAACCTCGTAGTCTCTGCTTTTTCAGTGACTGCAATAAGCTTTTAAGAATTAATTCCTTAAATTCTGCCTTTGGTAGAAAATGTGGCAATTTGTCAAGTCAATAGTAATGCATATATTTGTCAGTTGCCTGGTGAATTTTAATTCACTATACCTGTGAATTAAATGTTAAGTAAACCGCAGAATCATCAGATTCCCTCAAATAATATCAGAAATGACAGGAAAAAAAAGAATAAATGAATGAGAAAAGAGAGAATAAATGAATAAATTAAAGCTATGTTAAAGAAAAATCAAAACAGCTAGCATAAAATAGATATTTTACATCATAAAGGAAGTTGCAAATTAACTTGATAGCCTCTGTGGGTTTCCAATTCACTGCTGATTCACGGAAACAAAAAGTTTCAGTGGCAGGAGGAAAGGAGGAAACCCCCTGGCCCTCAGATGCCTACAGGATTTGAAACAGGGTTTGGATTTCTCATGAAGCACAGCTGGATAGAAGACAAATAAGGGAATGAGTTTTAAGATCTGATTATATTATTTTGACATATAATGAGGTTAATATAAAATCATCATCTCACTCACTGGTCATTTAACAGGGAATTCTACAGGCATAAGGAAAATAACCTATAAAAAAGCTTCATCCATGCTGTCCCAGGGCACCATTCAGGCGATAACGCAGGAGATGTCCCTTGAAAGCAAAAGCTTTTTTTACCTCCAGGGTTCTGCGGCTTTGCTCTTAATCTGCACTGGAAGTGTGCCATCTCCTACATTTCATTTTAATTTTGGTTTTCTTTGCTTCAGCAGGGCCTCCCAATGTTTTAAAGAAGAGGAAAAATCTTTACTGCATCCAGTTCGGCCCAGTGGGAAAAATTTGCTTTTAGTCTTTCAGAGCAGGCAATCAGTCAGACTCCCAGTATCCAGGAAATATATCTCTCTTGAACAAACTAAGGAGCTGGGAGTGAGGGGCTTGACAGCTGTAATGACAAGGAGCTGCAGTGGCCTGGGGAGAGTTTCCCTTCAGGCAGGGGTAAAGCATTGAGCATGAAAGCCAAGTGCTACCAGTTATGTTTCGGTGCTGCCATGGGTTGTAGCACAAGGAGAGAGGTTCAGCCTTTCAGCTTCTCTCATCGTTATGCATTTATTTGGCATATTCCTTACTGGTGTTTGAACTCTTCAATTTGAAGTGGGGGTGTGGAGGGGAGGAGGGAGAAGGAAAACAAAACCACCTCATGGGTTGAGATTAAAACTGTTTAATAGAACAGTAGTGAAAGAGGGAAAAATACCTGAATTATAATAATAATTAAAAAAATATACAAAATAAAATGGTGCAACACAAATTGCTCTCACCACCTGCTGATTGGTTGCCCACCCAATTCCAAGTAGCAATTGTGGATTCCTGCCCCCTTTAGCTAACCCCCATTTATATACTGAGCATGACATCTGTGGTATGGAATATGTCTTTGGCCAGCTTGTCCTGTCTATGCTCCTTCTCAGTTTCTGTGGGAGGCTGACAAAGTCCTCAACTTCCTGTAATCATTACTTAACAACAGCTAAAACATTATGTTTTATTACCATAATTCTCATACTGAATTCAAAACACAGCAGCTACCAGGGAGAAAATTAACTCTATCCCAGCTGAACACAGACTCCCCAGTGCAATGAAGGGAGAAGAATCTAAATTACCTCAGGTCATACTGACAAATATTAAAAGAGTTGATAAAATACATTCATCACCGCTGTAAAAAAACAAATTTTGGGCTGTGTTAAGAGAAAGAAAATATCAGAAAAACATTTTTTTACAGAGGAAGACACGTAGCCATTCCAATTCAATATTGTAAGAAAATGAAATTACTCCTAAATTTCCTATTGTATTAAAAAACAAAGTATAGGAGAAGAATTTGTGGATGAAGCAGGGAATGGTATAATGCTGTTAAATTGAAATTTATACCAAAGAATTAAATGCATACAATGTGTACATGGCATATGCCTTAGGCATCCTATATTTGAAGTCATATTAAAATAATAATTTTTATAATAATGAAACTCTTTAAGGTAATGAGACAGTCATCAGGGTACCTTTTGCTATTTATTAGAACATGAATCATGTTGAACTCATGTCGCAGTAAAATAAATCATTCCCCTTAAACAACTGTAAGTAGATCAGGGACAGAAACAAGTTTTCAAGGTGAAAATGAAAGTAAGAAAGATAGTAACTTTTGAGCTTTCAATACAGAACAAAACAAACACAAAGACAAACTCCCTAAGTCAACTAAGTAAATTTGAGTTTCTTGGAATGTAAAATAGTCTCCCAAGAAAAGTATCAGGTCAGGTTAAGTAAAAATTGTTGTTGAGTGTGTGACACATACCTTTTGGATGCTAGTGCTCTGAAGATATAAACGAGAACCTTGGAGGACTTGAACTTTTGGAAGAGGTAGCTTGGGAAAGGTAATTTTCCTGTAGAGCCTAAAGCCACAGGGTTCTTAAGAATAGTCACACACTTCCCTTCCCTAGCCAAAGGATCTTCCTCCACCTTCTGAGAAAAAATCCAGCAAAGCAGCACCAGATCTTTAAATTAAAATCCATAGTTCTATTGTAGCAGAATGCAGATGAGGCATCACAATTACTGTTCACCACAGCAAAGTTAGCTTTTACAGTTAATTATTATACGATAGTACTATTAATATCTCTCTGCAGAGTTTGGAGAAAGAATTTTCTAGTTAAAATTGTTTGCACAACCTCCAACAAGCTTGGGCCTCTAACAGAGACCAGGCTTTGTTAAGCTTAGGGGATTTTCCCGATTCCTTGCTGCAGAGGCTGGCTGTGCAGCTTCCATCTTCACTCAGCACTCAGGAAAAGAAATAAAAAGAAAAAAGAAAAAAATCAGCTCCTGAAACACAAACGAAATATGCTTGTAGAAGCAAAGCTGTAAGCTATTTCTGTAATTCATGGCTTTCAGAGATCACTGGTTAGTTTTTTCAGATTTCATTATTTCTCGATCACAATTACATTTTGTTCAAGATGTCATGAACTGCAGTTTTTTGTTCAGATTAAGCAAGATAAAGCTATGCTTGAGCATGTTCTGCCTTTGCTTTCTTCCTTCAACTGTCATGGAAGTGAAAAATACTGTGAATTTAGTAATCACTTAAGTTTGCCTTTTTCATTGTAATCTCACCATTTCCTGAAAACGTCCTCACAGATTGGCACCAAGTCACATGATTTAAAGATGACAAGCAACTTCACTATGCTAACATCTCATTTGCATATTTGAACATACAGTATTCCTCCTTGATTGGCATTTTCATTAACTTGACATAAAAGACTGCCTATTAAACAATGTAAGCAGTATTTAGATGTAACTGCTATTAATTCTTCTGCTTTACAGTAAGGAACATTTTACAGCTCCCTCTCTTTTCAAGAGTGCACTGGAAATGAATGGTGAAAGTTAGGCCGTTTGTGCTGAGGGATAGCTTTTCTTTTTTTTCCTTTTTTTTTTCTCCATTCACTGTCATTTGGATCAGGTATTGACTTCATGTGAAAAATGATAACACACACACAAAACCACCATGTACACTTTCCAAACTATAGAGGCTGTCAGATTTTCAGCATTTGCATATATATGTGTGGAGATAACAGAGCTTTTTCTAACTGCAACTGGGAAAAGGTCAATGCCCTAATGAGGAGGTCTGAGGTAATATTTGGAAATTAGCCTTGCCTTTCTGATTAAAAACAGATCTCAAAGCACAGAGAACTACAGGTTACTCTTTTAAAATTGAAAAGCCAGTCTTGAACCTTTATTTGTGTCTTCTGTTTTGAAACAGAGGCTGAATAGAAGCTTGCATTCTTCTTTTTTGAAACCTTCAATATCTTCTGAATCTCTAGTACCAATACATTATGCAGATTCCTATTCCAAGTACCTTTTTTTATAAAAAGCTAAGGACAAAAATAACTGGTTTATTAGAATATTTGCAGTTTTGTTCCTCAAATAATCATCAAATCATAATCAAATGTAATATATGCCCTCCAGGTTCCCTGCTGCTGTAGGATCCTGTTAATAAAATGATGTCATGAATCAGTTGAAGCCAGAAATACCAGTTGATAGCATATGTAGGTGGTATCATAAGTCTGAAATCAGCTGGGTTCTTAAAAGGCTCGAGTTCCATCGATTCCTAGTGGGGTGGTGGTATTCTACATGCTTGACATGGCTATATGTGGTAATAGCTAATATTTCCAGCCCAGCTTTAATTTGTCCCATTGAAAGTGAAAATGCTTTAGCGGTACTTTTTTTACAATGTCTCAAAGTGTTTATTTCACAGGAAAGAAAACTTCCAAGATTTTGGGGTTTTTTTGCTTAAAAACAACTTTTGAATATTTCTCACCTACCTGTCCTACACAGAAATGCCTTTTAGGGGTGGTAAGTATGGAGGGAAAAAGCTGAAAAACACATCTCCTGGAGAGCAGCCTAAGCCCTTTTGATTTTCAGTTCTTTGAATGAATTTCTGGGTTCCTCTCGGCCCAATTAATGGCTCCTTTGCTGTGAAGTTAGGGCAGTAATTTAGACCACCTTAATATTCTTTTCAGATGATGACATTTTCTTAAAATCTCAAAACTTCCAAGTAATTTTTTTCACAAAATCGGAGGTGAAGATTGTTTTGCAAAAGGATGTTTTTCCGTATCTGTGCTAATAGTCTGATGCATTTTCTTTAAATTTAATTGGAATTTACCATTGACCTTACTGTGAACAATTCTGCATATTCTGCTGAAGAGTGGTGGTGGTGCACAACACACTTACCTTTTCAGGTTCTCAGTCTCCTGAGGTTACTAGCAATTAGTTGATGGGAGACATACCTGATAAAAGAAGGTTTATGGAGGCTTGAGCATTCACCTGCCTGCTCCTCTGTCCCCAGACATCAGCTCTGTTTCCTAACCATATCAGTCCTATCTACACAGTCTCTACATTAATTTTTCACGATTTCTGCATTTTCTGTATCATCCCACTTTCTTACTACTGAGTACCCTTTCAAAAAGACCACCAGATTTGTTGCTTGCCCTGCACTTTCCTTAGATGTGACATTGCAGGCCAGAGAAAAGAGAGAGGAAAAGGAGCAGATCAGTGGTGGAAGTGCTTGCATTTTGTTAGTGAAAGGGATGAAGTGAAGTAAAGATGCCTGGTTTTCAATGTTTCCTTTTGGGAAAATTGTTAGGTTGTTGAAGTGACAGAAACAGAGCAGTCCTTGCTTATTAGTTGGCTGTCCATAACCCAAGAGCTGGAAAAGCAGGACAGAGAGAAGCAGAGAGACAGTCATGTTTGGTTTTTTTTGCCCCAGACTGTTCCAGCTAGGCAAATGCTTCTAGGAGACTGTTGTTTCACAGAGGCATGGAATCTTCATGATTGGACAGGACCTTTGAGATTGTTGAGTCCAACTATAAACAAAAAAACCCCAAACCAAGCCAAACTAAACCAAAAAACAAACAAACAAACAAAACTCAACCCAAGCCAAACTAAACCAAAAAACCAAACCAAACCAAACAAACAAACAAAAAACCCAAACTAATACACACCAACATCATCAGACCCAAAAAAAACCCACCAGAACAACAACCACCACACTCAAAAATCTCAGGCACTAGAGCATGCCCTAAATTGCCACATCTACAGGTCTTAAATACCTCCAGGGATGGTGACTTCACAACCTCCTTGGTCAGGCTGTTCCAGCTTTCCCACTGAAGCATCCTGGATTTTATCCAACTGTGATATTAGTAATATCTGTATAATATTTCCTTATACAGTGCTTTCTTATTGAAGAATTATTGAATAGTGTTTGCAAGACAATTTGTTTAATGTTGGCTAAACCTATTAAAGTCTTCCAAGCCCACAAAACTTCATGTGCAAATTGAAAATCTACAAAGCAGACACCTTGATTTTAGAAGAAACAAAGTCAAGCTTAAATTTTTCCGATCACTGAATCTTAGAGGCAGGCTAGGCAACAGTTATGCAACAGTCAGAAGAAGAGGATAAATTGAATGCCTATGGTTGGGCAACCTACCCTATAAGCTAATAAATGAGCAGCATATTCTTTTATCTATTGACTGAAGTGAGAGATGGAAAGTGAGTGCCAAGTAGCAGCAATTATAGCATTGTGCACGTCATTGAAGTTCAGGGTCAGTTGTTTCCATTATAAACCCCATTTTTCAGGGTTTATTACTTGGCTGCCTTAAATCATACCTAGCTGAAACTTGCATGCAACTTGTCAGGATAACAATAGGATATTTTTTTCCTATTTCTTTCTTTAAAAAAATAAAAAAAAAATGTTTACATCATTTAAACTACTTACCGTTTTAATACAGTTAAAAGTTTTTTAGTCAAAAAGGTTCTAAGACATAGGGCAACATAAAAACTTTTAATACAGTGTATCATAGAATCATTACAGTTGGGAGTGATCTTCAAGATCATCCACTACCAACCCCCCTGCCATGGGCAGGGATGCCTCCCATTCGTCCTGGTTGCTCAAAGCCCTGTCCATCCTGGTCTTGAACACTTACAGGGATGGGGCTTCAACAATTTCTCTGGGCAACCTGTTCCAGTGCCTCACCACCTGCAGAGTAGAATCATAGAACATTTAGATTGTAAGGGACCTTAAAGATCATCTAGTTCTATCCCCCTGCCATGGTCAGGGACACCTCCTACTAGAGCAGGTTGCTAAAAGCACCATTCAGCCTGGCCCTGAACACTTCTATGTATGGGGCCTCCATAACATCCATGGGCAACCTGTTCCAGTGCCTCACCATCCTTATAGTGAAACATTTCTTTCTAATATCTAATTTAAATCTACCATCTTCCAGTTTGAAGGCATTACCCCTCATCCTATCACTATGTGCCCTTGTATGAATTCCCTCCCCATCTTTTCTGTAAGCCACTTGTAGGTCCCTTTCCTGTAAGTCCTATCCTAGACTCTAGGAAAACTGATGCTATTATTTGCAGCTTAAATCAACACTGTATTTGTTAAGGTGGTGTCAAGCTATGTCTTCAGCCATAGACACAGATTAAAAACCATTTCTCACTACTGTTTTTTCTCTCCATCTATTTGTCTATGACATAAAATCTAATTGGTGAGCTACCTGAGTCAAGAAGTACAAGTGATGTCTTTAGTGCTGAGATCAGAACTTGGATCCCTGCATTGCTACGCCTCAGGGAAAATAAGACATGCCTATATTCTTTTCTTAGGTGTATGCTAATGTAGATGCAACACCTAGCAAGAGAAGAGCAGAGATGGGAAATAAAACAAAAGGAAGAAACACTGGTTTTATGAAATGTGGCATATACAGGGAGGTGGTGGAGTCCCAGGGAGGTGGTGGAGTCGACATCCCTGGAGGTATTTAAGAAATGTGTAGACGTGGCTCTTCAGGGCATGCTCTAGTGGCCAAGATTATTGGTTTGTGGTGGGGTGTTGTGCGTGGGGTTGTGGGTGTGGGGTTTAGTTGGTGGGTGGCTTTTTTGTTTGTTTGTTTTTGTGAGGGTGTTTTTTTTTTTTTTTTTTTTCATGTGGTTGGACTCGATGATCTCAAAGGTCCCTTCCAACCACTAAGATTCTGTGATTCTGTGAGACAGTGACTAGAAGCTCAAGAGCTATATAAACTCAGACCATTTATTCCAGGCCTCCATGGAAGAGGAAGAACAGGGAAACTGCAATTATAGTCACAAATACCAAGTACAGATACTGTTTGGAGTGAATACTTCTTCCTTTGCTCCTTCATGATGGTTCTGCTGCAAACATCAGCTCACTTAAATGCATTTGAGGTGCTCCTTGGAGATCTTGTCTCCTTTACACAAGGCACCCCTTCCAGGTCAACAGGTACATTATGGACACCAAGGTGGGGTCATTCTCCTAACACCTACCTTTACATAGCCTCCACTTTTCTTTGTGATGAACGAAGCCTCCCTCAGTACATCAGAGACAATCAGAAAGTGCTTACAACAACTGGATTATCTAGCTGATCTTTGATCTCGTGGAAATAATTTGTGAATATAGTGGTAAGACACATACAATGACCTATAGAAAATAGGTTTTGAGTGACACAGCACTGCATTTCCTGGCATATTAAAAACCACCTGTTGAAATTCACAGCTTGAATACCAAATGCCTAAATCATCTGAACCTACCACTCCGATGAGAATGAGATATGATCAAGCAGGGTGTAAAAGGGTCTCATTACTTTGTTGTTGCAACTCTTCTGATTTCGCATTTCCAGAAGGGAAGATTAGACTCTTGCTGTCTAATCTGCATGGAGAATGTATGAGCCATTGACTTGAGTCATTCTCAGGCTTCCTCTCTATCTCTGTTAATACTTAACATACTTTCCAGCTCCAAAAAGATGGAAAAGGGAAGCTTCACTTTGGACTGTGTAACAGAAACAAGTCTCTGAAAAAGCACATGCAAGGGAATACAAGCAATGTCTTATTCAGATCAGGGATTTGACCCAAGATCTCTTGCCCTCAGACAATTGTCATAAGAAACAGACTTCAGAGCATTTAGAATTAGGACAGCTGCAACATTTTCTGCTGGAGAAGGGTCATAATATGCAATATATATTTATGTGTTAATTGAACCCATGAGCAAATAGGTTAGCATGATTCCTTAACCTTGTAACTGAGATCCTCACCTGTGAGTTTAATTATTTATGAATTATCATGTCAGCAGGAAAGGTTGAGAGCAGCTGATCTAGGATATGCTGTGACTAGAGGGTAAGAACATGATTTTGGTAAGGCTGAGAATAATACTCTTGGTCTCATAGCCTCAAAATTAAAATTGTTCTAGTGGAACAAGCACTCTGATTGTCCTATGCTGGGTAGTAATGTGATGTCACATTGTTTTTCCTCCTTTTGGTGACTCTAGTTCTTTGTTTTATTCACTTCTTTAAAAATTGCCTGGGGTTGAAAGGTTTCATTTTTAGTCGAAGGAGATATGTTTTCAGTACAGTGTTGGGGTTTTGTTTTTTTGTTTGGGGTTTTTGTTGGTAGTGGTATTTTTGAAAGGAGGGAAAAAAACTGAAAGCAGAAACTGTCCAGTTACTGAATTGTTCAACCAAACATACTTTAATATATTTAGGACTATTTTCAGACTTCCACTTGTAAGGTAAAATCCAGCTTCAGGCATCATGCAAGCATTTTTACTGTGTTGGGTAGAATAATAACTATAGTGACTTGGGTTAGGTTTCTGGTGAGCTTTAAGTGATTTCTTTGGGGTTTACCAGACCATCAGCCATTTTGATTCTTTTACAAAGGAAGATTGCAATTTCTGTCAGGAGAAATATATTTTAGTTTTAGGAAAGAAAAAAAATACCCAAAACCCTGACAAGTTTTGAGGGAGAGAAAATGATGGCAGTTGGAAAATATTTTGTATGTGTGTAGAAACTTGTGTATAAGTAACATATCCAAGGTAGGACTACAATACAGAACAGACCTGTAATCTTAGTTTATAAAGCTAGACACATGTTGTATAAGAGAGCTCACTCAAGCTCCCTGGGGGAATCTAGACACACAATTAGAAGTAAGCACAAAAAACATCCCCAAGGTAAAACATAATAATAAAAAAGTATTTTTTATAATAAAGAACTATATTAAAAAAAAGAAAGTTGATCATTGTATAATAAAAGCACAGAACCCAAGGCAAAAAAGATGCAGTCAATCTTCCAAATGATCTTTATGAGGGTTAAGGGAGAGTTGGTGATTTCATGAGAAGGCTTGTAGAGCGAGGTACATATAGTCTCATTATACAGCACTGTCTGGGCAATAATGTCAGGGGTAGGGAGAAGGTAGATCATTTGGCTTGTCATACATAACAAATAAAGCAGAACTGGAAACTAGTTGTCACTGCTTGTTCAGATGGGGCCAATTTCTGGCAACCACAGACCATTGGCACCTGCCAATAACCCCAGGCAGAGAGAGCAGAGAGAGCAGGCATCTTCTCCCAGCACTGCAAGCTGGAGTAGCTGTGACGTTAACCCACTGTGACATGGCAAAGAGGAACGTCCCAAGATGATGCTGAGATCTGCCAAGTCTCTCTCCCCATCTCCCTCGTATGTGTGTGTATCTCTCACAAACAGCATCCTTTAATCCACTTTTCAGGTTTGCACTGAATGCATTTGCTGCCTCCTTTGTACAAAAAAGATATGAGTGCATCATGGTGAGCATAAATCCAAGGGAAATTTCCAAACTGGAAAGCCTAATGGAGAATGACATTCTCTTCTTGTTAATTTTAATAATTAGGGCAACCATCAATATTGCTAGACCAATCTGAGTAGAATTTAACCAGTAACTTTTTCTTACAGTAGTCAATCAAAAGAAAAGGGCAGTTGCAAAAATGGCTTCATAACTGAAATTTTTTGTTTTATAGCTGTACATGGCACTGCAGTCCTTACAAGCAAAATATCCTTTGAGACTGATGGGTATGCGTGCTCTAGAAGTGCAGAACCAAACCCAGTGAATTTCATATTTAGTAAGCCTCATGTCTGACTCATATTGTAATTGCAGGGGAAATTGATCCATCAGATAACTCTCTAAATTGCATAGCCAACAAACTATAAATTCAGGCCTCCAGGATTCTTAATCATAATAAAAAGTATAACAAGTGGCCATGTATATTATTAATTTACACATATAACTAGATGGAAGACTCAACTTTCAGTTGTAATTTGTTTATGGAGACAGTCAGACAATTATGTCCGAGAAGGGAACTCATTTTGC
Source organism: Nycticryphes semicollaris (assembly GCA_013400055.1). Classification (NCBI taxonomy): domain Eukaryota; kingdom Metazoa; phylum Chordata; class Aves; order Charadriiformes; family Rostratulidae; genus Nycticryphes; species Nycticryphes semicollaris. The sequence continues at coordinate 108,315 of VXBJ01003082.1, forward strand.
AGAGTAAGATTTAGTGATTAGCCATGGTGCCCTCATTTAATCTTTAAGCCTATAAAATTCAGTGGTCTGAAGTCTACCTAATGCATTGAACACACCGTTCAGGTACCTGCAGCAGTATTTTGGGATCCAATCCCTCCAGCCATGAGCAACAGAAGTATTGTGCAATTGAATAACCTCATATAGAACTGGTCCTAAAGTAGGCTGAGAAAAACTATTAATATAACTATAAATATAATTTACTTCATCACTTTCCCCTCTAAAGACAATTTCTGAAAGTAATTCAGGCTGATTCTTGCCTAACTAGTTAACTATTCCACTCCATACAGATATTTTTCAGAAATGTTGTTACATCCTATGCCCATAAAACATAGAGTATGTGTAGCATATATATACTGTAATTAAAAAGAGACACTCGTGTTGATAAAAAGACAGTTGTTCTTACATAAGTGTAAAGACTGTCTTCTCTACCAATTAAGCATCAGCAGAATATGGGCTTTAATAGTCCTCCTGGGGAACTTGTCTTTTGTATCTATGATAAATACATGATTATAAGGACAAATTATATGAGCAGCAATAATTTCCTAGTAATGTGATCATTAAAAGCCTTCACAACTGCAATACATCAATATTAATTGGGGACAGATGATCATTTTACTGACATGTTCCAGTCATTATCCATATTTCAGTACTTCATGAATACCTGAATAGTCTTAATGATGTGATTTTTTTTTGAGATTCTTTCTTCAGTGGTCCTAATATGATTGTTTATCTAAAAATTATGAAAAAAGGAAGAGAAGAGAGAATGAACTACAAGTAGTGTCAGTGGTTGTGAGATAAAGGTTGGTAGAATTTAGGAAAATCTTGGTTTCTTTTCTGATATGGGAACAATTTTTCACAACTATTGGGGCAAAACAGCAGAATAAACCCTGCCTGCTGGGCATAGGTCACATTAAGTCCATGGTAAATAGTTGCCGACATGGAGGACAGCGTCACTCACAACTGTTGAGGGTAGGTAGCCTAGTACAGCAACCTGCTGAATTGTATTCCTTAATAATATTCATCGCCTTTACGGTCTGCTTCAATGACTGTTTCTTATGCGGGCAATAAGCACTGATTCTCTGCATGGGTTTGTCCTTTCATTTCCCTCCCCTGTGACAGAGGATTGGTAAATAATTTTGTTACCTACCATAAATAGGCTGTTGAAAAAGCCACACTAACCTGCAGATAACATGCTTGCAAGAAGAATGGTAAACTGTATGTGATAATCTCTTGAACAGTGAAGTGAAATGATATAACAGCAAATTACATTTTGTGTGTGAAAGGGTGTTATAAGCCCACAGCTCCTGCTCATGGAGATGTGAATGTCAGGTTTGATCTGGTAAAGTATTTCATCCATTCCATGATATCATACCTGCTCATTTGTCTTTCACTGTAGACTCATATCATGATTTGATACAAACCAAAGACGATCCTGACTCTGTGCAGTTATTTATAACTATAGAACAAAGCTACAAATACAATAGCTAACACCTATGAATAAACATATAAATTATGTATTGGATAAGGTAACTGAACAGAGTAATCACATTTATATAGTCATTAAAAAGGCTTGAAGAGTTAATTTTCACTGCAGTTGTTTAATAAGGCACCAGGTGTCGTCATTAGGGCTGCTATCAAGAACATTTGCCCTGTCTAAGCAGAAGTTAGTAGGTATAAAAAAGTAACTTTTACAATCTAGACTGTGCTGTGCTGCCTCTTAGTGCTCTCTTTCCAGTAGCCATGACTGTTAAGGTGAGTTATCCTGACATAAAAATAACCAACAGAGTTAACAAAAACATGCCTGCAAGCTCATGCACATAAGTATATAAAAAATACCTTTAATATTAGAAAAACTATGTTCATGTGCTGCTACAGTAATGAAGTTGAACATTCAGCTGTAGGTGTAATGTGGCTATTTGTTTCAGCTCTCAGTTACAAAACAGTGTATCTTCACAATGGAACATTTATATACATAAACCAAGTATTTTAAGATTAATATTTTACAGTTAAATTTTAATTAACACACAGAGAAAAGCTAAAAATCATTTTCCTACTGTGCTATATTAATTCTTCATGGAGGACAACACAGGGTGACGCTGCAGGTTTATGCTTAAATCTGTGGAACTGGCTATCGGGCAGGGCAAGAGGAAAGATGCTCATCTTGGGTTTGGAATGCCTTGTTTCAATTTCTTCCCCTACTTGTGTTTTGAATCCACTGCTCTCATCTAAGTCTTTTAATGATCAAATTATTAGGCTTTGCAAAATCCCATCCTCTATCCTCCCTTTTTATGCTGTTCTGTTTTATAAAGCATTTTTTATGGGGAAAAAAAAATTCCTCTGCTTAGTGATCTTAATGATTTAAAGGGCTTGACTGAAGTAGAAAAGATACAGAAGAGACAGAGAGGTGCATGAGCGTCTGTGATAAAGCCATTTATGTGGCAAAAAGGAATTCTTGGTCCAACAGCAACAGCTGCACAATTTATTTAATTTGCCTCTTTTAACTTATTTGTAGGACTTAAAACATATGAATTATGTGGGTTGAAAATCACGCTCTTTTTGTATATGGGAAACATAATATGTGCTTTTTTGTTATCTTTTGTATATAGTGCACTAACTGGATAATCACTTGTGCTCAAAATGTGTAAATGGTATATCAGAGGTCTAAACTGATGTTCTTTAGAGAAATGTAAAGAACTGATTCTTAAAAAAAGATATGTGATTTCTTCACTATTAGGAACATTAGTCTATTGGGTATTTACTATGGAAAAATATCTCTACTTTTTTTATTCAATTAATTAAGAAGATGCCAAGAGCTAGAAAAATATGAATGTAGCTCAGTATTATTCATACAGAATGAAATTATATTAAACCATTCAAGTAATTACACTTATGCTCTGCAGAAAGAACCAAAAGTCCAGATAGAAAACATTGGCTCCAAGAGCTTAATACACCTATAATATAATTTGGTGTAAAACTAGAATTTCAAAATAAGTTCTCATGATGCATTCAGCAAGATGGCAAAACTTAATTACTAACTTTGTCACCTGTTATCAAGTGGTATTAGCAAGAGTTGATTCTTTCATGTGTAATAAAACACAACATTCAATTTTGCCATTTGATCTTTTCTTTGTGAAAGCAGAGGATGTGAATTGTGTGCTTGAATTTTTTTACTACAGGAAATACAAGGAAGAATCTGGAAGAAATAATTTTGCAAGTAATGAAAACCTTGCCTGATTTAAACTTTGCACTGAAAAATGTAACTGTGACATCAAATTTCTCTTTTTCTTTGTTCTCCAGTTTTGGTGACATAAACATAGTTAATTATTCAGGAAATCAGTAATAGACTAACTTTTCTGGGCTAAATTTGGTATCTTCTCTCTCTTATGTTCCAGTTTGGTGGTAGGAGATGTACATTTATCATAGAGACTGCTTGATACCGGGAGCTCACAAGTTGTGGTCCTTTAGTGGGTACTAAGCCAAACATGTTAGCGGCTAAACCAAGTAACTTGGTAGGAAGTAGATAGCTATTGTTATTTTGACAAAAATAAAATTGAGAGAAAGAAACCATGCTCAAACTAAACATAATGCAAATAGTTATGATGAGATGGTATCGCCTCCAGAGATAGTAATGATTTGCCATTGTTCAAACTTCGCAGCTTCTATTCCTCCTATTAGACTCTCCTTGAAGTGAAATCTGTACAGTGAGGCTTTTTAGATTTCTCGTCATACAGTGATCCCAAACATTAAAAAACCCACAAGGTTTACTAAAAGTTTTATCTTTTATTAATTTTTTATTGCAAGAAGTAAACAAAGATAGTTTTGCAGTATTTTGGATGTTTTTTTAATTAAGACTATCATCCAATGTCATAAATGTAGTTCTATAGCTTACCAACTTTTTCCAGCTTCTAAACCTGTATGAGCACAAACAACTAATGAATAAAACATGTGTAGGGGTTTGAAAGCCTATTGCTCCTGTAGGAGTTCTTACACAGAGCACATTTTGCTAGGATTGTTTGAAAACTGCATGTGTCCTCCTCTCAATCTGAAAGTACAAAACACTGGCAAAAAAGAGCTCTTTCACCACAGATGTGTCTATGAGATATAATTGTAGATAACTAGTTCCTGGTAAGAGGAATAGCCACCTCCTGTGTCAAGCAGAATGTAATTGTATCTGTTTCTCCCAGGACAGAACCATGACTGGCTGCTATTGCACACGCATCACTCATTAATAATGATAAGTTTGCGTGGAGTGTGGTGTCAAAGATTTGATCTTGAATATCTAGACTAGGAGCTGAAAGTGATGAGAATTAGTGGACATTGGAGGGGTTGGATGTTTGCTTTACTCTGCAATTCATGTGCTACACAAAGTGCCTCCAGCTGCAGAGCCACCCCACTCAGCTATGCAGAAATCTCTTGGATGAAGCTACTGTTAATTCGAGGCAGCCAAATGTGCTCCAAATCCCTTTTTATCCTATTCTCTCCTTTCCGGCCCTGGCTACATTGGAGTCTTCCAGTTTTCTAGTCTGAAAGAGTGGCAAAAAACATTGTTAACAACAGCATGTGCAGAACAGTGCTAAAGAAGTCCTCAGCTAAATTTCCAAGAAAGCGGTATTCATCCGTTTTACTGCTTAGTGTCTGTTCTGATGGCATGAACTCTTAATTTCAATTTCTTCATGAGTGAAATGGGAATACTGCACAATTCCACAGAAAAGGTGAAGGCTGTGAGAAAACCCTTCTTACAGCTTCTCTACTTTATTCTGCAGCAATGATTATTTTAATATTGTTTTTTTCCCTGAGTGATGGTCTTATAGTGATATCTGGTCTCATTAGTGCCACTATTTTTTTCATGATTAAACTAAAACCTAATGAAGATAAGAGTCAAAAGTAACACCTAGTGATTTATTTATTTTAACTAATGTGAAAGGTGATAAAGAGAGCCTCCTATTTTATGGTTAGCATGCAGAAAAATCCATGTTATCCTCATAATTGTAGGTATGTTTATCTTCATCACAGCTGCAAATCACTTGCAATGGCACAGGAATTGGCAAGACAGGATGCTTGCATTTTTTCTAAATGATACCTTACCAGTTTACAAAACAAGTCACTATCTCACCTTTTTGGGGGATGTGTAGAATGTTTATCAGAATTTCAAGTACATTTGAGAAGTTTAATTATGCAATCTAGAATTTTATCACATTAACTTCTTTACAAACATCCATATTGATTTCAATTCAGTTCTGCAGTATGGTCATGCTTTCATTCTTATCTTAGTATTATCTTCTGCTGTCCAACTGTTCTAAATACTTTGATTTTCCTTTTTACATAGGGTATGCCTCATTGTCCTGAAACATTGATTATGTACACCTACACTTCAAAGCTCAGAAGGAACAGGTCTGCTTGAGTCTGCTATTTGTCTTTATGTAAACAGCTCATTAGACTTTTTCACCTGATTTTCAAGAAATGTGTTTATATATATATAGCCATTTATACACACATATATGTATAAATATAAATATACCTTTATACATATCAATATCTAATTAAGACACTTGTCCTGTCTGAAAAAAATATCATTCACAGGAAGTATACCTTGTCCCACCAACTAAAAAGAAGGTACTGTGTTCTTGGATTTTTATAAATTTTATTTTCCATACTATACAATTTCTGAGTGACTGTGCCAGTGTAGACTAGGTTCTTTCAATACTGGTATCTTCTGTCTTTAAGGTGGTGAGTAATTGGAAACTTCTGCCACATCACTAGTCATTTCTACAAAAAGGAACGTGCTCCTAGTCAACTATTGTCCTAGGACATTTCTTTAGTTTTCACCTACGGAACAATTGACCTCTACTGTTCCACAGTAAAGTATTATTATTAACATTTTAGTTAGTCTGGACAGTAGTTCTGCTCCCTCACTTTGATGTTTTTTCTTGAGTTCTCAAGAGACGCTTTGATCATGGGCAAAATTGCTTTTTCATGACCTTATTTAATATGCAGAATAAGCTTCACTACCAGGTGCCATAGTTTGCTTTCATTGAGGTTTCCCTAAGGACATCCTGGCCTTTGTGTAAATCTCCTTGTGACTCCTTTGTTCTTCAAAATGTAAGCAGTGCTAAAACTCCTAATTCTGCATTTGGAAAAGATCTTTCTGGAAGATTTTTTAGATTTTTTTCTTTTTCCTTTTTTTTTTTTTTTCAGTGAGACCAAAGCCAACCCCTTTCCTGTATCAGCACATATTTGAAATGAGGTGTCGCTTACTGGCTGCATTCCAGAGCTGCATTCTGAACCCTGGGTCTTCCCAGAATAATTTTCTTTCATCCAGATTTTGCACTCTCACTTTTTATTCTGGGTCTTTTTGATTGCATGACACTGAATGAAAAGTTGTTTTTGTACAGTATTGCAAGCTGTGTCCTTCTCTCTTGGACCTATTGCACTTTGTATTATAGTTATAAATATATATTATGCTTTATTATGTGTGGTTGATCGTTTCTGAAGTAAATTTCATATCTTCTTCAAAGTTGTAACTACTCTTTTGTCTCTCGTACTCTGCTGAAGCTGTCTGTCATAACTTGGAGAGCAGCGCCAGCCACATGGAGCACTACACAGATATAAGAAGCTACTTGCACAGATCTCCGAAATCCGGAAGTCATGGTTGGGCTGCCAAGCAAGGCTGAACCGCTGGGGTACAGTACACAGGGACACTGGTATTATCTCAGGCATCTGTACTGTGTGTGGCCATTGCTTTAGGCAGGCATGCCCCATGGCTCAGATTTACTTAACTAATAATTGGTAATGTTGTCTTTTCTCTCATAAGGCAGAAAATATACATCTCAAAATATTTAACTTCATATTTGAGACACTAATGAAAGAATTTTCTTTTCACACACAATGCTTAACATGTGCTACTGAAAATAATATAGTTGGCAATGTAATCCACAGGTGAGGTATGGATTTTGTACTTGTCTCCCAACACGACCCCAGCCCCCAAAGACCCTTATATAAGATGACAAGTAAAATTTTCAAAATACCTACAGGCACTAGCACAATACAGTTTACAGGATACAACCAGATCCTCAAAAAAATACAAGCCCACTGATGACTGTCCAGGTCAGACTTTGGTCCATGAAAGAGTTCTGCCTGTCAGGCCTATGAAAAAATGTAGAGCTTACAGCATAAAGAGCCTGAGTCTCAGTGAGCCTCAGTGTTTTGAGGCAATACCAATTTTCTCTGAGGGTAGAAAGCAAGCAGCAAGTACCTCAGTAGAACTTGGGTGCAGAGTAATATTTAGGCTATATCCCATATGGTTTGGGTGGTGATCATGAGGCTATCTGGGGCACAGGCCGTGGGTCCCTAGCGCTAACATCTTTCAAGGCTGCAGTTTGAACTAAAACAGCTTCGTAAGCTCTGTTGCAATCGCCCTACTCTTGGCAGCGTTGTCCCAGGGGAGCCATGTAATACCAGTGAGTTACATGTTTGCACCTTTTGAAGGTTACTCCCAGGGACTCGCTGTCAAGAGCAGAATACTAACGCTTTTCATTATACTTCCTTTAGGTTCAGCACATGTCGGGGAAAGAACTGCCGTGTAGTTGTGAATACATCTGCCTGCAGGTGCAAGAGATTTCCAACAGGAACAGCAAGTGAAAGAAAAAATGTATTTTGAGCTAGTGCCGTTTCTCTAGAAGGGCAAAACACTGAAGTGGGAAAATAAGGGCAGGCTGACTTTCCATCACAGCAGTGAGGAGTAGAACTGTGTACAGGAAAACAAAACAACAAAAAAGCAAAACAACAAAAAAACCCAAACAATCCCAAACGAACAAATAAAAAGAGATTAACTGAGCTGTTTCTCAACAAATATTGTACAATTTATAGTTCACAATCATACAAATAGATCTTCCTAGGTAATAGCTCTGTGGGTTGTTTTTTTTAGTTTCTTTTCTTCTTTCTTCTAATACTTCATCTTCCAGACTATCTCTTCTAGCTGTTTGTTTCTTCCTTTTGAAATTAGTCTACATTATTCCAATAATGTACAGAAAACCAACCAAACAAAAACAATCACATAGCAAGTCCTGAACTAACCTTTAGGGATTTTAAAAAAAGAGAATTTCCTTAAAGCAGACTTTTTTCTTTCTTTTCCCCCCTTCCTCTCTCCTTTCTTTTTTTTTCTCCCAAAAATATTTCCATTACTACCTTATTCTTAAAAGCAATTTCTGAGGCCATAGAAAGCCAATCCCATGTCAGGAAGAGGCAGGTCAATATAAAAATGTACTGTTTTCATTTCATAAAAAAGAATCATGGAAGGCTCTGGGTCTTCAGTAGTACCACACGCTTGTCTTCTCACTACACATCTGCCCCCTAAATCTTAATATATGCAAATGTGTAGGGGTAGGGAGAGATCTTCTGCATAGACTAACTCTGTCCTGTGCTGTCCAGAGTCAACAGATCCCCCATAATTCTTCAACGGCCAGGAACATCTACAGATGTAGAAGAAAAGGATGGCAAGAGATTCAGGACCACCAAGCAGCGAAGATTTTTATAAAGGTAAAAGAATATGTGTGTGTGTATATATATATATATATACATGTAAATTCGTCATTCCTTTGCGTTTTTAGACAAAGGATAAATTCAAATATGGAAAAAAAAAAAAGCCCTCAACTTAAAAAATGTCATTTTACTTTTCCTCATTCCAACTAGTGAAAGAAACTGATTTTAAATCAGTCTGAAAAAATAATCAGGTAAAATGTGAAAGGACATCATCATCCTGCAAACCCAAATTAAGCTGTCACAATCAAAGTTAAAACTGATGTGATATCTCTGTAAGAAGACTGATGAATTTTTCAGCCTGTAGTGGCAAATCAAGCTAGCAGAACAATAGTACATACTCGGTGTCGACTGAATGAATAGATGAATAGTGCCACATACCATTTTTTTTTTTCTGAAAAATGATGGCTAAAAACGTTGCTGTTTTGCATGTCTCCATCATCTCTTTCTGAACTGTGCAATATTTCCACAGTTTGGCTATCATACAGGAGCACTTCACTGGTCTGATTCACATTGCACTTCCACAGGCTGCAATGTGTATATGTCCTGACCTTTGTAACCATGAAGAGGATTTGAAGATGGCCAGTGAATCCTTAAAACCTAAATTGTTCTGTCATTCTATAGAATTCCGGAGACTTTCCATGATAGACTTGATTCTTCTTTCCATATTCATCCATTCACACTGGAGTGAGTGTAGCTAAAGTAATTTTCCTTTGCACCCATGAAATCCTAGCAGGGGAAAGGAGTAAGGTGTGAAAAGCAAGGTGATACAAACAACTTGTGTATTTGGTGTTAAAGTAATAGTCTAATAATAGACATACAAACATAGTTTAGCTTGTATTTTCTCCAAGTTTGTTTAATTTATCTTTATCTCAAATTCTAATCCATAATAATAACGCAGTGCTGCTATTGCTACCAAAGGTGTAAGGTATATCACAAAGTTTGCATTTTCAGCAAAATCCCTTGTGACATTTTTATAAAGTAAATCAGTGGAAAGTCGTCTTCAGAAATTATCAAATGTTTGGAACATAGTAGCATTAGAATTAAAAATCAACAACAAAACATTGTAATAATACTGTAGAAATATCAGATAATATTGTACTGATATGCAAGTTTTCTTGTAGTTGGCTCCCTTTGGCTTTTCCTCGTATTACAGGCATATAAAGATATTTCAGTTCACCTAAATAATGTTTCTATTTCTTCCAGTTTTAATTTAGGCAGCTTTAGTGGTGCTTTCCTTTATTAACTCTCATGAACATGGTAGTGGTGCTGTCATATATAAGATATATATAAAGTCACTGACAGGAAAGATATTGTGTACCAGAAATGCCTTTATATATTTCTTGTCCATTCACAGAGGATAATAACAATGCACGAATGCCATTAATTAATAAAGTCATAACAGGCCCTTGTAAGTCTGTGTCAGCGCATTTGCCTGGAAAGAAGTATATTTTTTCACAGTTGCACATCGTAATTTTAATGCAAGATTTTCTGATCTTGTACAAAGGACATCTTTTCAAGAACCAATATTGAGTGTAGCAGTGTATGAGGCTATCAGAAAGCAGTTGATAATGAGCTCTGACACAGTGAAGATAGAATTTTTGCTTTAAGGTGTGTGAAATTACAGTTGCTGGGATTGTGTGTGACACTCATATGATGAAGGAGAAGTACTTTTACCTTTGAGTCACCTGCTGGCCCTTGTAAAATAGTTGCTTAAAAGATAGTGAAGTTGTAATAATTAAATTTGTGTTTAAAAAAATTGAGAGAGCTAGGAAAATACAGTTTATCCTTTAACACGAAGGATATGAGTGGTCAGGGAGTGTTCCAGTGTACCACACAGTTCTGTAGGATGTGTGATGCACTTTAGCATGAGAAACTGAGTTTATTATTACTGACACTGTATGCATTTTTCACATTTTTATCTACATCACATGGATGAAGCAAGATATATGTAGCACATATAAGATAGATAAGTGAGATAAAAGCATCACTCACCTGAAAAGAAACTCCACAACCTGTGTTATAGTCCTATGGAGTTACATACAGATTTAACTGAGTCTATAAAAGCACTGAAAGAAAAGGATAACCACTGAAAGATATTATTCAAATACCTGCCTCTTTCAAAAGTAACAGTCCAAAATCTGTCAGTACCTACAGGATTATACATGTGTACAGTGATTAAGAATACTGAGAGGTTACATCTGTGCTGCACTGAGAAAAATGTAATTAAAACTAAATATAAAACCACATATAAAATCAATTTTTAAAAGATGCATTAGTTCGAAGTGAAGTTGAACAGACTACACTAATATGGAGAGTGATTTTATGAAAGCAGAATTTTGTGAATGCATGATTTTAAGGAAGAAGGAACTGAGTGACAGAATTTGGAAGCACAATGTCTGTGTTTGTTTCATGAAAGAAATGAAGGAATGGAGTTGCAATTAAAGACTAGAAGCTAAAGGGGAGGGAGGAGAGGGAAGGCAGGAATTCAGGAAAAATTTCAGAGCATTCAGAATACAAGAATGAACCCAACTAAATTCTTGGAGGTGATAATATGGGAATTTGAGTTTGAAGTCCTAAAACACTGGAACAAAAGAATTGGGTATTTTAAAGCTGAGGTCCTCAGCCTAAAAGTTCATTTTAAGGCAATCAGAATGCTGAAGAAGGAAGGTGTGACTTCCCTGCATGCTCTGTAGCCCCTTCTCCATGGTAAACTGGAGCCTGTGAGCCTTTAGCTGTTTAAAGAGACATAATCCATTGTCCCTCACTTCAGGAATATGAAAAACATGGTGCCTATATGCTCTCGACTGCAGTGATGGGATCATGGCTTGGGAAGCGCTTCTGACTCTCACCTTTTAGGGCTTCCTAGAAAAGCACTATGGAGGGTTTTGATTGCACTGTGACTCAGTAAATGAGCACAATAAAAAGTGGAGAAAGAAGCAACAAGGGAATAAATAATAGAAACCCTACTGAGACACCACAGGTAAAGGATACAGCTGCAGGAAATATGTTTATGTCTTAATTTTGATATCTTACAGTTTCTCTAGCGATCTATTTCTGCCCCACAAGCTATCTGAAATTCAGATTTTTGGTGCAAAATGTGCTGAATGTGATAGTGAATTCACATGGCTCTTGCCAGAAAGTTAATAGAATTTTTGGCACCGTGTCTGAAGAGAAATAAAAGGATAAGAAGGAGCTCAAAATGTCCTGGGATTGATTCTGATATTGATTCATGATGAAGGAATTTCACATGAGTGATGAGAATTGTTTAGAAATATTTGGCTCTTGATACAACTGCTATAGAAATACGCTTTAAATTAAGCAGATGTTAAAAGAAATAAAGTGTACGGGCATAAGTAGAAAAGAAGAGAGCATGCTGCTAAATATAACACACATGCATGACTTTGCTATGAATGGGAAAAGGGTAAAACAGAACACTGTGGAGGCAGGAGATGATTGCTATCTATGCATTGGGACCAGAGTGGGGATGCATTTGTCTTGGAATTACTTGGGAAAAATACAGCACACGACCATGCTAATTTCATTACTGGTAAGTTTCTTTTTCAAAGAACCCATGGTATACATCATACATCATACCACAGGTATCAAGTGAACATTCTCTAGAAAAAGTGTGATGACAGAAAGACCACGTGATAGGTTTCCAGTGGATTTCAATTACCTCTACTGAGGGCTTTGTGGATAACAGATAACTGGTTCCACTGGGACCAGACTGCAGATGCATGTCCTACCCACCCAAAAGGGTGTGCTCACATGTGACTGGGGGAAACTGTTCATTGGCATAAATGACTCAAACAGACTTTGTGAAAGGAAGCACAAGGAGATGTGTGAGATTGGACCTAGGTCATTCCTTTGAGATACTTAAGACACTCAACTTTAGTCCCGTTCCAATAAATGTTTAATATTTAATGAAAAAACACCTTGAATTAGTTAGGACACATTAGTCAAGGATCAGTCTCCTAGGAGCATTAACAAAGAATTTCAAGGCAGGAACTGGTGTCCTGAGAGCCGCTGAAGAAGACACACATCTGTCCATGCCTGTCTATAATGGCATGGTGTTGTTAGTAGTTTTATTTTTTTAATTTTTCAATTTGTTTCCATGAGGAGGGAAGCATTTGGCAAAATTACCACTCTCAGAATATATTATATTTCATCTTTCTTTCTTTGTACCGTATCATATAGAGGGAAAATAAGGTTGGTTCTTGAGCAGAACTGTTATCAGCAGAAGATGATGTTGGTGTAAATAGAGATTTCTTTTTTATCGACCTGCATATTGGCAGTCTATATGGTAGCTGCTGCAGTTACTCAGGACTTATTTGCCCAGTGCTCCTGTGGAATATGAGGGACACCCACAATAGAAAAGAAGCAACATCATGTGTAAAACAGACCTACAAAGACAACACAGAACTGGACCATGAAGGCATCTGTAACTATTGCTGGTTATTTCGGCAGCGTATCTTGGGAAAATTTGCTGCAGATTTTAATGTAGTGTGAAGAAACAAACAAAACCAGAAAGATCCTCTCTTTTATTACTTTGGCTTTGTTCATTTTGCAATGAGTTGGTTGGGGGCTTTTTTTGTGACTGCTACTTTTAAAAACATCTTGTACACATCAAACAGAAGACGACGGTATGCTATGTGTTTAAAAATTTCATTCCTGTGTCTTTTTCTACCTGTTCTTTCACAGAAAGTATGTATAAAGAAAACCAAATATGAAGAGAAAGAAGTGAGGAGAAAGAAGTAATTGATCTATTTCTTCTTATTTATTTCCCCTTTCTTTAATCTTCTGTCAGAATGTCTAGCTCACATGCGTTAGGAACTTATCTTAAGGAGAAGACTTTGTGAAGCAAGAACCCTGTTAGCCTACTATTACAAAGTGCAGTTAAGTTAGGGCACTGTAAAAATCACACAATTAACAGTCAAATATAATCCAAAGTGGATAAATGTTTCCCCTTAAGATTTTCTTTCTGGACTTGAGGCTTCAATTTCCAGCCTGTGTACTGCTTTGATATCTATCCTTTCCCTACCCACAGCTGTTGACTCCAGCACCTGATGACAGCTTCAGAGAAAGGGCACATCATCAGGCTTTGCTTACAGGAAATGTATTTAAAAAACCCCTGTGGTCTGGACTAGCAATAATATCTCTTCCTTCGTGAAGCTAGGCATACAATACACGAGAAAATTTGCCCTGTCTATCCAACTGAAATGCCATGAAATTTCATCAGCTTCCTTACAGAGTGCTATGTGTTACAGCAATGATGGTATTTCACAGCTAAACCTGCCTGTAGAGCAAGTAGCTGATTTTGATATTACAAACTGAGCTTCGTTTGGTGGACAGTGAACAGGTATACACAAACATATTTACATTTTAGAGATGCTTGTAACCCAAAATGTCCTGGCTGACTTAGAGATGATAATAAAAGAAGTATTTGGGTTTGGTTCTCAGAGAGTGTTTCAGAACGACTGAATCTGTTCAGAGACTGAAACAATGCAAACAAATTTATTAGAACTATTAATTAACACCATTCCTGACAGATAGAGCTATGAGTTTTTTAGACCCATTACTGGAGAGAGGGCAATGTGTATGTGTGAGAAGCCATCTTTAAATTCCTCAAATGTGACCTTATTTTGCTCCGACTGCTCTCCTGCTCTGTCAGGATTCATGCTCTGATTTGGGGTGGGGGGCTGAGGGTGGTGGTGGTCAGCTGGCCCTGGTTACACAGCCTCTTTCCATGGCCTGTGTCTCTCATGCATTTGACATTTGTCTGGGCTGCTTTATAGAGGCTCATGGGGCAGTAACAGCACAGCAGCATTGTACAGCATTGTAGCCTGTGACACCCAGTGCCACGTAGCGCCTTCTGGGAGAGGCATCCAGCCAGCAGCCAGCGTATGCATCAGCATTCAGACAGGTCAGGCAGGTTTCATATAGCATCCTGTGCGCCTCATTTCTCTCAAAATGATCCCAATTTTCTGTAAAAGAAAATGCCTCTCTGCTGCTTGGAGAGGTCCCTAAGTTGGCTACGTGTTCAAAATTTGCACAGCTATTCCTTTCAAATGCACCAGATGTCAAAGTGGCATGAACATGGCTAGCCACACAAGATGAGCTGGATTACTGGGGTTTTATGACAGGATGGTAAGTGATAAATTAGTTAACAGTGTTACAGTGTAAATGGTAATGGGAATAATTGGGCTTCACAAGTGACATCCTATTTAAATGAATGGGTAAAGTTCACGTTTTTCTTACTACAATTGCTGAAACAGATGTGACCTCTAAAGGACAGGGCACATCATTTATGTCAATAAAGAAATGATTACTTTAAAATAGCTAATGAAAATATAGGTGTTTTTAGGTTTTTTGTTACAAAGGTTTAGGTTTTCCTTTATATATATGGGAAAATCTTAACTAAATATAGATCTAGGTTTCATGGCTAATAGTAACTTTCCATAGACTTCAAAGAAGTCTCAGAGAGACTTCTCTCAGAGAAAATCTCTCTCAGAGAGATTTTACAAGCTAATAGGCTAGTGTCTTTGATTTCTGTATATTCTATCCAGGTTTATTTTCTCCAGTCTGTCTTGTCTTTATGAACAGAAGCCTTAGACAATTAGACAGTCCCTTCTACAGGTCCATATTTATGCAGACACTCTTTGCTTTATGGTACTTTTTCATTCCCAAGCAGCAGTTTAATTGAGGACTCCTACTGAAAGCAAATTTTGTGGCATTTATGCATGGTTTACCACTGGCAATAATGAGAAAATAGAACTTGCTTTAATTAAACAACAATAAATTAGCAGTTATAATTTACTGAGGATAATTATTTATTAAAAAATGTAGCTTGATATGTGTTGTTCTTTTCATGCATCATCAACATTTTCCTGAGTAGTCAGCCTTACACTTCCATGGTTAGTATTTGTGTAGTGTTTGCTGTAAGGTTGAAAACAACCCGTGATTAAAAACAGTGTCCGCTACGTTTTTGAAGGAGCTAATGGCCCCCTTCGGAGTTGCTAATTGGCAAGTTCTGCAACTCCAGGCTTTTGAGGTATGGTTGCCATGGAAAAATTGCTTTGAAGTTGGCAGTTGTGAATATTTGACCACATTTTTTCCTAGTTTGCAGACTGGATGAAAAGCACTGTCATCTCTCCCACAGGGCAAGAGGTATCTGGAGGAACTGTGCAAAATGATTACCCATCAGAGTGGGCAGACCAGTGGCAGATGATGACAAACAAGGTTTTCCCAATGGATTTCATTTCCCTGTCTGTTTATTGTTTGTTTGGAGCTTTTCCTGTTTCTGTTTTGTTTGGGTTTGGGTGGGTTTTTTTGGACAGTCTTTGATCTGATTAGAAGATCTGTGGATGAAAAAAGGTTAATAGCTTCCATTTAACCTAAGTATTTGTAAAGGAAATGCACTGTCCGTCACTGAGAGAAAGGTTGATGTTCCTTCAGTACAGTATATAAATATGTAAAACAACCTTCAAAAAATGATTATGAGAATTCACATCATCTGTATTGGAAGAGATGCAGACCAGCTTGTTCCAGTACCACTAAAATGGCTGAAAGGTATTTTTGTAAATTGTTTATGGCATACCACAACATCAAAGAAAACAATATATGGCTTACCCCTTCATGCAATCTTGTGTCACAAATTTTGGTATTCTCCAACGATGCATTAGGTTGCCTACTGTCTGCCTGTCAGATTTTAAAGTAACCTTTTTTTTTTTTAAATCATTTTGCCAGTTTGCACAAACTGACAGTCATTGACCTTAACCAATATATGCACTGAATGCAATAAAAAAAGAGACTCGTGTTACATATGGCAACACAGCTTCTTCTTGTTTTTCTGACTACTTATTAATTTTTCTCTATTACTCCCATAAAAACTATGAAAGATGTATTAATACCACTGGACACTGGTGAATTATCCTCAAACACCTTTGCTGACATACCTCAGCTATATAATCAGCTATAGTTTCCTCTAAACAAAGACTACCCATCATGTTAAATTGTGTGCTGATATGGATACTGGATATCAATTGGAGCAAAACAAACCTATTTCAGGTTTTGATTTAAACTTAATCTGGAGAAGCTGTTTCTGGAGGGATGAATACTTTATTATCAGGAGAGACATTTATCCATACATTATAAAAAGATCTTTTCATAGTGCACTGACAGAGTGGTTATGATTCTTGGACATGTAGGAGATGAAGTCTGAAGAAATCTTTTCCTTATAGTAGGTCTTAAAATACTAACAATGAAAGAGGAATCAAAAAATAAACATGTTTGGATGACATAAATATAATGTGATAATATAATGGAAAAGTAATTTTTTTTCTTTCAGTTATATAGTCTGACCTGGGGCAAGTCAGACTTTCCTAACACCTTTGGGAAAATGAATTTTTGAGACTAGGAGAACTATGCTGAAAATTCAGAGTTAGAAGCAATAAAACTGTAGGTGTCCATAAAAAGTGATTTTTTTAATGTAAAAACTGAGAGGTGTCTATTCTTTTCTTCTTTGACATACACGACCTGTACTTCTGGGATGAAAACTAAGTCTTTTTGATATCAAAAGAAAATATCCAAATGACTACAGCAGGGCATGGATTTGAAGCATATACTGGAATTTTGATATCTAAAGAAATTAGTTTGATAGATTTCACTGTCTTCATTGGTCATAGTGAATTGTGGTTTAAGATATTGCAAACCACTTTATCTATTTTTCACTCTATTCCTCAAAAGAGCTGCTTTATAAGCTAAACAATTATATTTTTCAGGTTTTTTTAAGTCACGGGTATAAACCTTGTTGCCGTTGAATAACAGTGACTAAAGCCAGGCCTCCTTCCCTGGTCTCCAGTTCTGTCCTATTAGCTGAGTGTTTACATTTATTTTACAGGTTCAGAAATGTTAGCATGTTTATTTTCTGTCACAGAGCAAATTTCTCTGGAGTACTTAAATTTCAAATAACTCTATAAAGAACAAGTCAACTTTTTTTTTTTTTTTTAAGATACTGTCATAAAATGATATGAAATTGAATCTGAGATCACCAGGAATATTGCAGACCAGTGTGACATATTGGAGCAAAGAAAAAGAATAGCATGGGCACTTTTATTTCAGAAGGTAGCACAGTATAGATGCAAATTAACACTGAGGTGATACAGTTAGTATATTACATAGGAAAAAATGAGATGACATATGAAGGAATTAGATCCTGATATTAAAGCTACTGAAGTCAAAGCAAAGTCACTTTCCCTGTAGGGCAGCAAAGATGACTGGAAAGGGAAAGATCACACTACTTGTAGTAACAAGTCCAGAACTCTCTTGGGCATGCTTCACATTGCACTCTTTGGCATAGGAAATGCCAAAACCCACAGTTTCTGTAGAATAGGTGTGAAATGCCACTAATTTCTGTGTTTAAGAAAGGGTAAAAGACTGCCAGTGTTGATGGTAAAAGTAGAACGAGCCAGAAAATTTTTTTTTGCTCCACAGGAAGTGGATTCAGAGGGAAAATGCATCCTATATTTTAGTCTGACAGTAAACATGCTAGACTTAGGCTATAAATAATCTGAAGCTGTCATTCCACTTTACAGCTTCTTCATTTGTGAAGGCTGCTCAATATGTCTTTTCTCTACCATGCAGAGGGCCATTTCCTCAAATTTCTTATGCCAATGTAAATATTTGTATTCTATTTTACAGGACTCTTTGGTGGTTTTTTTCTTTTTTTTTCTTTTTTTCCTTTTTTTTTTTTTTTAAATTCATTTTTATTCATGACTAGGCTTAGAGCATAGAGTATCTCCTGCAGCAGCATGACTGATAAACTGATAAAGTGCAATGACACTGTAGGCACAAACAGACAGGGCACGGCAGGACTCTCCATGTACTGTTGCTGTGTACAGTAAAAAGTGCTTAGTGCTGCAAGTAAAAGAACAATATGATTTAGAAAACATGACTTTCCACTCCTTGTCTCCCCTGAGGATATGCACGTACTTCAGCAGGTGATTTCACTAATACAGGGCCTCACACAAGAGCTTTAATTTAAAACTCAATAGAAGCAGACTGACCTCTCCTCTACTATGTGACGACAGAGCACGCATCTTGCTGAATCCTTGCACTTACACACAGTGAATTTTAGCCTCCCCCATTCATATTGGCAAAACATGATCTGAGCACCAATTTGGGGGAAGGACAATTTCTATCTCACTGAGCAGAAAAAAAAGAAATATATAAAGAAACGCAAGGTTCATTAAGTGGTCATATATCTTCAACATGATGTACAGGGTAAACTGAAAGAAGATGTAGGTGTAGTTTACAGGCTCATCTCCAAGGACAATTTAATCATTATGAATGATTAGAAACATTCAGAAATGTTGCATGACCAAAACCTGCCACTTTCCAGGAAAATTCCATCATCATTAAACTACAGAATCATGCATAGCTTGCATTCTCATTCTGGAATAATAAAAAAAAAATCTTTAATATTTTTATTTTAAGGAAAAAGACTTCAGCATCTAAAATGGGAAATTCCTCACCCTCCCTTAATTAGGCGCATGAGCACTGTTGAAGTAGCCAGTACTCTGGTAATTAAGTCATTTTCTGTGGTGATGAACACTTGAGGCTATTAAGCAAATCAGGGGATTGAAACTGGGACCCATGTAGTCTACATCGATGCTTTAACAACTTGGACACTACACTAAAAAAAAAAAAAAAAACAAAACCAAATTCTATTTTGTGTTTAAAAAAACCCCAACAATCATGCTCACAATACACACAGAAATGCAAAGGATGTACATCATATACAAGAAGAGACTCCAAACCATGAATATCAGGTAAACTTACTCACTATCCTGATGTAGGTTTCTTTGCTTTTAATTCCTGTCACAAGAAACACAGTCCAAATTAAATTCTTGTAGATTCAAGAGAAAGACAAAGTAACTGTCCACAAGCCTAAAAAATAATGCTCCGCGAGTAGATGTTTGAAGCTTAGGTGTTTCTGCACCTGTTTGCTAAATACCTTCTTTGTGTAGCTCAAATATGTAATTTTTTTTGTTCAGTTTTCCACTGCCCTTTTTATCTCAACATTTTCCTGCACTAAATCATAAGTTCATCTTGTAAAGTACATTTGAAGAAAAATATAGTGTATTATCATCAAGACCGTTTATATTCTAAAGAGTTATCCAAAATACCAGTATTTCTGTGGGCTCATTTTATTTCAATGAACAGAGTGGATTTGTATATAATAGATATACTTGGCTCAGTGCCTGCAATGCATTTTGCACATCTCTTCTTTCTCTTTCTAAATACAACAACAACACAGTTCCACTAAATTCATTAAGGAAAGATAGACAACGTTATTCAAGTGCAATGCCACAGGAGTGCTTTCAAGATGCAATATTTACTTTCTTTTCCAACAGTAATTCAAGGCAAGCTAATAACGGGCTGATGAGAATTTAGCGTGCAGGAGAGGGGAGGCCAGCAAGACATCATAAGCGCTATTGATTTTTCTTAAGTGCTAGAGCTTTTAGAGGGATTCCTACAAAGACGCATGCTATGTGGAACAGGACTCTGTGCTCTGTCAATTTAGCTGGACAGTGAAAGGAAGATATGGACTGGAAAAGCCAAACAAATGGAGAGACCTCTGGGGTTAATAAAAGTGAATCTAGATTCCTTCCAAATTGCTTTGCAGGCAATTGGAAAGGCATCACAACCATTCAGCTTCACTTCAGTGGAGCACCTTATGCGGGAGATGTTATCAGTCCCAGTCTTAAAGGATGCAGCGAGAGGACGAAATAACTTGCAGATTAAGTTATGCTTCAGAACTCTTCAGATACAGGGGATACGACAGTTCAACAGTCACATTCATAACCTCAGATCAACATCAACCATATGCATGACAAAAGTCTCTCTCATAGTGCCAAATTCTCAAATAATGTCACAATGCTAAATGATGTGTTTCAACCTTCCATTAAATCTGCTGTTGACTTTCTGACAGATTACTGCATGTGGCACTCGGTTTACCATAAAGAGTATGCTTTCCCAAGACCAGATGCTGAGCAAGAGATCCATCAAGGCCCCTGAAATGCATTTGCAAAGAGGTTAAAGTGATCTGGTGATGTGCTGAATGTGAAGTGTTTTTCTACTTAGAAACCCAAAATCCAGAAGACAGGAATTTAAAATGAGGTTAGAAAGTTATTTACAATATATTTATTCTTCCTATACAGGCAAAGGCATATTTTCAGGATTTTTGTGAATGTTTTGAGAATTTGAAATACAGTATCAATAAATTAAGCTGAACCAGCTCAAAACACTTCCTGACCTTTTAACTTCTTGTGGGGAAAATACGGATCAGATATCAAAGCTGAAAATCTGAGAATTTTGTTCCAAATGATTTACAGAGAGGTTAAATAGATGCAGCAGCAGCCCAGAAACATTGTGCTTATGTAGCCTACACACAAATTCTTCATCAGCTGAAAGCAAGCCCAGAGTTTTGCCTCAAGCATGCTTTAATCTGTAGAAGAAAAACCATTTCTGGTTTGGTTTTGCATAGAACTACTGCACTACAGAAAAAGATATTGGCTGTGTATAAATACACCTTTTCTAACCTCTGAGGGTCTAGAGAAGATTTGCATGTAAAGTGAAATTGGGTATTTTCAATAAACTGGTAAACATCAGGAACTCTCACGTTACCGCTTTCCTTTTGTTTTCTTTTAACGAGCAAAACGGAAAATTTTTCAGTGGTGATGCTTTCCAGTAAAAGCTAAATATGGGAAGCAGTACATAGGCTAAAGAGAGAGTTTGCCACCTGAATTTTTTACCCTTAGCAACTATGGCATATTGTGGGAGCAATTCCTGAAGTTTTCAGATTGTAGCAAGGCTATAAGGGAGAAAGGGCTAACTCTCCAAGACTGATAAAGGGCCATTTATCTGACTTTTTTGATATGTAATGCACGTAACAATGAGGAACAAGAGACACAATACCAAAACAAGCCACAGTGGAACAAGTAACCTATAAATGCAGCGTCATGGAGCTGGACAGGCCACATGCAGTGAAACTCAAGGCCAGACCAGGAACAGAATGCATCCAATAAGAAAGGTAAAGAAGGAGGAGGTAAAAGAAATGCTTATATACTGGGGTAAATTTTGTGACATGAAATTCCTGCTGCTTTTTAAGAAAAATTATTAAATCTTACTGAGTTAAAAAATGTCCTACAAACCTAAACAAGATCTATTCATAAGTAACAAAGCAAGAAGCACACTATTACAAATGTTTGGGGTTTTTTTAATTCTCTCATATATAGCAGGGAACAGACTTTAGTAGAGAAAAAAAAATTAAGAAATCTCTTAAGATTTTGCAAACCAAAATTACCATTTTAATATGACGAATGAGCTTTAACTTGGTCTAGCTTTTCCTTTTCACTGTAGCCTTGCCAATGAAATGAAAACTCAATTGCTAATGTCCTCTAAATTATAGAAGAGTGTGTACATGTATACTTGTACACTACCTATTTTGGATCTTCCCAATTATCTCAGTTGTACTTTGGCTTTTTGACACACCTACCTTATTTTTCATGATGAATAAATAAATAAATAATTATTAAGAGGGCTCCAATAGAAAGGAGTGCCAATCAA
The DNA here is from genome assembly GCA_013400055.1 of Nycticryphes semicollaris. Taxonomy (NCBI): domain Eukaryota; kingdom Metazoa; phylum Chordata; class Aves; order Charadriiformes; family Rostratulidae; genus Nycticryphes; species Nycticryphes semicollaris. The sequence continues at coordinate 130,521 of VXBJ01003082.1, forward strand.
ATTGTAACATCTGAAAAGGTCAAATATTTCTCATTAATACATTCAGAGTCAGAGCTCTCTTTGTTCTTCAGTTTCTTCAATGCTACAATTAATTCAATTAAACTAACTTTAAAGCTAAGAAGCATTGTCATAGATCATAACCTTTAGAAATGTCTGCATTCTCTCTTACACCTTTAGCTTAGTTAGCATATTTTAATGACATCTCAGGAAAGAACTGTGTTAAGTGTTCCTGGCTTCTAAAAAAAAAAAAAAAAAGTAAAAATTAATAAATAAGGCAGCTGTCAAAAGCATAAGGAAAGATTTAGAGGTATTGTATCTAAAGATCAATACCCATCCATACAGCGATCTGGACACAGAAAGATAGAGTGATAGGAAAAAATAGAGTAATGGAAAAAAAATTACTTATAGTGACATTCTTAAATATCTCTCACATCAGCACCCCTCTGCATTCTCTCTCTTAGGAAAGGATGATGGACGTATGATGAGTTAAAGGAGATGATGATAATATGAAAAAAAGAGGATGAAGCATATTCTTGAGACTTCGGGTGATTGTCACATCTGACAAACTGACCGGCTAAATCCCTACCATTAGGCTAGGAGATCTTTCAAAACATCGGAGGTAAATAAAGTTGAGTCATGCCATCATTTTGAACAATACTGGCTTGGAAATGGCTGTATGAGAACAGGCACATAAAAGATATTAGAATACATTGTTACACAGGCAACATGCTTATTCTAATTGCTTTTACCCTTATTTAGGTATGTAAGCCGCTGCCATTTTATCTGCGTACTGCTATTTACTAAGCTGTGGTCCTTAAGACCCTTAATATCCTTTACCTTCATATTCTTTTCCCTTTTTGGTCTTATAGAAGGTATCGGTCTCTTGCCTGGTCCACAGATGGGCTCTTGTACCTTTTACATGCTTAGGCTTCTTGCAAACTCCTCTCAATATACTACTGGTCTTAAAGCAAATGTTATATATTTAGGTGCTCAAATAAAGTAGTCACTAACAAGCAAAATTTGTAGAGAAACCCATCCCATGCTCGAGTGCTAAATTTGAAGGGTCTTCCTTTTTATTTGCAAGACTAGAACCAAAGCAAGTAACATTTTTAAATCCAACCACATTTTTCCTGCAACTGCAAGTCTCTCAAATTAGGAATACATAGTACAATCATGGTATACAAGCAGAGGATAAATTAACTTTCATAACTCATGTTCCTGCTACTGATGCTGAGCCTAGCTACTTAGAACATATTCAAATGTTTCTGCTCAGGAATGAACTGTATTACACAGGTATAAACTAAAACTGTTTTTCTTTTCCAGTGACTAGTCCTGTTCAAACAGGTCTAGATGGTGACACATGGAAGATGCAGTTAGGGCTCTAAATTGCACTTATAATATAGGCTTTTATTTTTCAGTGTATGAAGAAGGGGCTAAATTTAAGGCTAACTGTGAAAATACAAACATATAAATCCATACTATGATGAAAGTCCAGCAAGAATGAGGGAAAGATTATGGCCTTCATCTCTGTAGTTTACCAGCATGAATCACAAGACGGTCTCAGTGGTACTTGAGAGGAGCAGAAGAAAGGAAACAGCGTGGCAGGGCAGAACTGCGTTTCCAGTAGTCTCTTCTCTAAATCAACTCCTGGAAATTCCCATTTGCAAATAATTGCAAAATAATGCTAAGTAACCTATGAGTAGGAGCATTTGGCTTTGCTAGACCAGGTTTCATAAAACAACCCATAGCTCATACATTATTGTTAAACAATTACAAATACAGAAAAGACAGGAAGATAAGGAAACAAACCCTTTAAAACCTTGTTGCAGTTAATATTCTACTTTAAAAATATCTCTACCAGTGCAGTGAAGTTGTCTATTTTGCTTTCCAGTCCGGGCTCTGAAAAGTTAAAGTTGAATGGCTGCTAGGTGTTTTTATCCTGTAAGTCCAAGTGATTCTGAGCTATGAATTTATCTCAATCCCCCAATGACTTAGTGACCTCCAAATGTGGCCAAGAAAAAAAATGTGAACCCTTTCTTTCCCCTGTCATAAAGAGGCTGAGCTACTGCCAGCAACTGGAGGTGGTTACTGGTCCGGGCTGGTGTAAGCATTTCCAGCCAGAAAACACAGTTGCCACTTTGCTCAGATTCTGTTAAGGAACTGAACATTTGGGAACACACATGACTTTTTCCAGTGTTTTATAATCCCTTTGATCCCTCAAAGGGGATGATAAATTTCAGACTGAAAGCCAATGCTGACAGGAAATTTCTTTCAGATTATTTCCAAGAGGAACTTCAGAATGACAGTTAAATACTTTATAAATCAGGACTCTTCCACCTCTTGTTTGACTGCACAGATTACTGGCTTGTGCTAAACAAGAAGGGACAAATTAAAAACACCCTCTTCCAATCCCTGTTCCCCTCATAATGTGTTACCTGAAAGATCATGTTCAGTTAGGCAGTGCAGGTTTAAAACAAAGTGGATTTTTAGGTTTCCTGTAGGAGTCTTGGCCAGCCTTCCCAGGTGTCTTGAAATGTATGTAAAAAGACCACAAAACGAACTTGAAAAGTAGAATTTCCTTCCATGAAAGCATTGTTTAATTTTTTGGCAAGAATTATGCCCTGTTGTCTTTAGATATATAAATAACTTTTTCCTTCTCTCATCTATGCCAAAGCCGATAAAACCCCTGAATACCAAATCAAAACTAAACAAAACAAAATCTGGATTATTTGTGTTCATGCTCTGTGCTGTTTAGAAGGAGAAATTTTATCTTGAGCCCTTTTTTTGGGGTGCAATTACCAATAAAATTTGTAATTCATACAAATATACTACTGTTTGTTCAAACATGGCATCTCTGGAAGGCATTAGTTCAAAGATGCTGTATTGATTTAAATTGAAATGAATTACCTTTCAGGGAAAATGCATTAACTTCAGTGGAGAGACATGGCAGTGAATATAAATGAAAAAACATTATTTCACTAGACTATTTTGGTCTCAGTTCACATGAATTGTTTTGGGTTTTTTTTTTTTTTTTTTTTGTTTTTTTTTTTTTTTTTGTAAAATAAATTGAATCCAAAGCAACACTATCTTATGACATTGTGTATGTATGAATTTCAACAAGGATGGAAAAAAGATGGAGAAATGGAGGCAGTATGAAATATGAATCAGATGGCCTTAAGGTCCCTCCTTTCCCCAAGGATTTTACCTACCTACCTACCTACCTTTATTTATTGTCTGATTTAACAGACACTTGAGGAATTTTATTTTATTATTTTGGGGGAGGGAAGAGTAAATCAATTTAAGCGCTTAATGGGATTTCTGGTTTAAATAGTCCTGTGAGCAGACTGATTAATGTTTTTTATTTTGTATATCTTCCAAAGCAATGCAGCCATGTGATTTTTGTCCCATATTGCTTCTCATACATGATATTTTTCATGAGTCCCCACTAAAGAATATACAGTTCATGTCAGATTTTTTCTTTATTTACTAAAATTGTATTTGCATCTTAAACTTGCGAATAATGTTTAGTATACCAGAACTAATAATTTGTATTCTGAGAATCACACAACAACAATAACAACACCATATATATATAAATGGGGTTCACTGACAAAGGTGAAGTCATTGGAATATATTGACAGATGCAAACTATTCAATGCTAAAGGCTTTCATCAAACTGAAGAAAGGATCTGACATCTTTTCTATGACTTAGGTCAGGATTATACAGCCACTGTATTACACTGCCCCTGTATTAAACTGTAATTTAAATTGTAATTTTTCTATCAGTACATACAAATTCAAACAAACTTCATTCAATATTCCCTCTGTGCTTCTTAGCTATTATTTCAGCAGTATTCTGATGAGTCTGAATTCTGTAGCTCTTCTTTGGTCCACAGAAATCTTATCTTTTATTGATTTCATATTGAGTCTTTATTGAGTCTATCATTTTGAGTCTTTATTCCCCAGCTAACCTCTCTTGAAGGCCATCCAAGCAAGTGGACTCAAGCTAGCCTTAAAGCAGGAAACTCTGACATGACATTGAAGGAGGATGGTGAATGATCAAATTCATTGCACCGGTTTTGAGGGGCTCAGGGTGGCAAACAGAAAAACAATCTGACTGTAGGAGAGGCAATGGAGAAATCTGGAAAGGGTTGGAAGTATAAATTTTCACAGTAGAAAATTTTAAAGAATTCAGCTTATTGTAGGATAAATTTAACTCTATTTGTTGTCTTGGGGCTGTGCTGTCATTAAACTGGAACATGGAATTAAAGTTGTTGATATTAACTTGTTAACTCAAAACACAAAAATCCGATCAGAAAATAATTATCATTCTCTCCATTTTCCTAAAAAGTGCACAACAGCTGACTGAGTAACCCAGGTATGTTTCAGCACAAGGTTAAAGATTAATTCAGATTATTTGAAATTGAGTACCATTTTTCGTCTCAGTATCAGTCCCTTGCATTTGAACTCTACCTTATGAATTATATATGATGGTTTGGTTTTCACTAATGACATATTAAAATTTAGATTTTAATCCATCATGTGGAACTGGAAGTTCACTAATATATCAGAGAGGTAAGATATTCTTAATATTATCTGTTGGTAGCTCCCTATATTGGCTTCCCCTCTAACATCTAGAGTATATATTGATATTATTATATTTGCAGGGATCGTTTTGCTAGCCACTTGATGTGACCATACCTTCACATAAGTATTACTCTTCATGCACTAACAGGGTTCAAATAAGTGGCTGAAACAGAAAAGTGCTGGGAATTAGTGTTTCTGCCACTAGTCACATGAGCTAGATAGATGATGTAGATCATTACACTTACTCTCCTCTGCACAAAGGCAAAGGGTAGCCATAGAAAAGCTCCTTTTCACATTTGCACTGAAGATTACTTTTAATTAGGCAACTCATCTAAGAAGAATTAGATTTTGTAACAAAGAATGAAAAATACTGGTGAGGAAAGAATACTGACAAAAGTAATAACACTGCAAAAATAAAAAAGAGCTAAGAGTCTTCTTTGAGTTAGAAATATTTGTCCTTGCCAAGTAAAACTTTTCTTTGTTTTTATTAGTGACTGACAAAGTATATTTTGGACTTGTCTGGAAAGCTTTCTATATATCTGAAAAAAACCAAGGTTTTGTGTCCACTGACATGTTTCAGCTCATCAAAAGAAGTAAAGCCTTTTAATATTGCAACAAAGGCTAGAACCATAACCTACTCGGAAATTGTACTTGGTAAAAAAGTATTGATTTTTCAAAAGTGAGATTTTCCTCTGAATAATAGTTGTGCATATTTCAATAGCACTAATGGAAGGGTCTTTTATATAAATCCATACATAATTGTAATGTATGGCAATAAACATGAACTAGCAAATATCTCAGGAAAAATATATTTACTGAGGAAAACAATATGACAAAATATTATTTTTTATAGCAATGCAAAGCTGAAGAACACTTTTCACAGAACAGAATTTTCATTTTTAAAATTACATATTTAAAATAAAAAAATAAAGATCCAGTAATACATTTTTTTTGTCTATGTTGGACTGAATGGAAGAATTGCTGGGGATTGACATGAGCTGTATTTTGCAATACTGTCATTTTGAAGAGGAAAACTGAAAAGGGAAAAAATCAGACTTATCCTATTCCACTCAGATTTGCTTTTTTTTTCCTACCTCATTTTACTGTTGTTAGGAATACTTCTTTCATCTGAAAATTCCCAAAATAACTCCTTAATACGAAGCCCTCAAACAATATAACAGCCTAGATTCTATACAGAGGTGTAAAATATATTGAGGGTGGGGATAGAATTAAAGCCTTAAACTCCACTGAAATAAAAATGATTTTACCTTAATCTTAAGGTATATATTAAATAGTGAAAATTGCATACCTAGACTCCACATAGAGACAGAATGAGGATGTAAGAAGGGAAAGTGAAGATGCATCTGTGAGGTTCTTTTCCCCTCAAGTCATCTTCTGAGTCTATGCCTTGAAAACTTTCTTCAAAAAATGTCCAAAACACATTCCTATTATTTAAAATAGAGAGTGGGGAACAGCTAACCATTGTCTTCATCATCCTTACCAAAAAGAGGATGTAATCATCAGGCTATGCAGCTCAGGTTGCTTTAGCCAAAACCTTTCATTCAGTACTGCAAGACATGCCAGCTTCAAAAGGAGGAGCTGTTAAGCTTTTCCAAAGCTCAAACCTCACTTGGAAGCCTGAGCACTTTTCCAGAAAGGAGTTTTTTGGATTTTGCCATACAGAGCATGAAAATGAACCTAGGAGTCAAAGCACTCTGAGAAACTGAACCACTAAGACACTCTAGCAGAGGGTGAAGGAGCCACACTTGTAATTTAAGTAAATTAATGTTGTGAACTCAAGTCTGTCAGATACATTCAGAAAGTCTACAGGATTGAGCATTTTGGGAGAAGCAAAAGGTGGGAATCTTGCTTAGGTTTCCCAATAGGGCTTAGATATTTAGCTGCTTGAAGGACTTGGGGTATAGGAAATGACACATGCACCCAGAAGCAGAACACAGGGCAGGTAAAGAGCTTGGATTTCTAAGGCCTCAAGGCATGGCCCAGGTTAGACACAAGCTGCATTAAGGTTTTGCATTAAATAAATCTAGTTACATACTTGTTAAGCATGTAACCAACTGTTTGATATGATATTAACATACATATGATAGCATATGAACATCTGATTATGTGTGGCAAATGCTGCATACCTCTCAGAAAAAAGGGTTTTTGACTGTTACGTATTTTCAGGTCTGTTTCTTTATTTAGTCTAACTTAGCATTGCTCAGTATCTTCAGTATAGTTCATAGTAATTTGTGGAAGTATGAAATAGCAATTTATGTGGAATATCCAGTTCTGGGGGCTTCACATACATTTCCCCGTGTACCTGAGCAATCTACTTAGCTTTGAAAAGCAATTTTGTTTGGTTACTCAGCTGCCGAAGGACTATGATAGTCTGCATGTATTATCATTCTCCAGCAAGTCAATCAGCAGTCTAAAAGGCAGTCAAACTGATCAAAATCTAGCACAGGACATGCTAATCTATATGAAAATAAATTACTGTAACCTTTCATTTGGAATTCTGGCTTCCAGCAGGATCTAATTTCAGCTCTTTCACTTTTTATAAAACTTGAAGTAAGAGCTTGTATTCAAGCTAATGAAAACATGACAGGACAAAAGCTGGCCAAACACAGCTGGACTTACAAAAGCAAAATCTAAAGGGAACATAAAGTAATTGATGAAATTGCTTTTGCTGCCCATACCTTCAATTCTGGCTACAGAGCTCTATAGGGTATGCCAGAAATTTTGATAGAGAAAAGAATGGGGCGTGGCAAATTTGAAAGTCTAATGCTGCTGATCTCTTTCTTTCCATCAAACATGCATGTTGTTCCATGATCTGTATGTTACTGACTGCCCGATATTTTAGGTTATGTTCTTACTAGGCACTATACTTAATGCTCTGTCTGTATTTTCATTATAAACACTGCTATTGAGGGGTTAATAACTCAATTTAATCACAGCCGCATTGAAACTGTAAATTTGCATTCAATTTAAAGTGCCAAAATGCAATTTTTGGAGAGGTACAAATTAAAAGAAATCATTATATGTAAGTTGTTAGGCTTTATTTATTTTATGATTCAAAAGTGCAACTAATGCTCTCTGGACAATTCACTTTCAGGTCCTTTGTAAAGGAAAAGTAAATGGCAGTAATTTACCCTGAAATTTTTATTAAAATAAGGATTAGCAGTGGATGCGTTTGCTAAAATTCAACTGCCATCTAACATAAGATAGTCAATTTGAGCCATATCAGTTTCTGCTCAGCTGGGAACTTGCCTTATTTTTTTCTCTCCTGTATTTACGTTACATGGCAGTGAGCAATTCTACACACAATATATTTAAGCAATAAAAGTACAAGAACAGGGCTTTTTCTGAGAATTAACAACCTCCTGGGATCCAATGATCCACAACTCTGGAAAGGGTCATTAACCCCAAAGAAACGTCCAGTGCTGAAGTTGTTATTGATATGAGCTGAAAGTGTGTGTATTTATCTGTGGGGAAAAAAAAAAAAAAGGTGGGGGGGGAAGCTGTAATGTTTGGAATTTATATTTCTTCATCCAAGGATATCTTTAGCAAACAAAGTAAATGATGCTCCTAGAAGTAGTAAAATGTCCTTTGCAACTATTCATCATATTCCACAAATTTCAGTCCATGATATAACATGATAAAATGTATTTGATTATATGGTTCTTGAAAGATTCTAGCAACATGACACTCAGAGAGAAAAGATTGATAAATCGTGAGGGAAGAGAATAGACAAGCAAAACTAAATAGATGATGAAGCTAAATGACAAACTGAGAAGACAAAGGCAGAAGAAAAAGCAGTTTCAGGAAGGATAATAAAATTAGAGGTAGCAAAAACATTGGAGAGGAAGAAAAAAATTAAAATCTTACTGCAACTGTTTTCATGTTTTGATAGTTTTCTCTATGGACCTGTGTGCAAAAAACCAGAGGTACTGTGGACAATAAGATACAGAAGTGCCTAATGGATATATTTCAGATGAAATTTTTTTTTGGATGACTGCCTCTACGCCAACATTATCCATGTGGATAAATTTAATATGTTATTTATTTATTTATATATCTACCCTCAAGAACAGTGCTTTGTTATGGACAAGTAGAAATTCAGCAATTTCTACAAGAAATTGGAAACTACATTAGACTTCACAGCCCATTGAGTTGAAGAGGCTAAGCAGAGTAAAGATACACTTCGTAAAGGACAGAACACTTAAGAGGTATGGTTTTTGTTCTTTCTCTAATTTATAACTCTTCTCCCAGCATCTGATGGGGTTTTTAGACATTCAGTTGCTCTTTCCCATCCACAGTAGATAACTGTTTTTTAAATTCCAAAAGTACCAAACCCACTTTTCTAAACAGTAGATATGTCTTGAATAAAGTATTTAATTTGAATAGTTGTTAAATTTTTTGACAGAGCTCATGAGAGGATATTCTGACGCAGAACAACAGGAAGCAAATATATTTTTATTAATTAAATCTCCCCTGGTAACTATGGGATATTGCTTCACCTATCCAGAACAGATTTAACTTCTGTGACTCTGGTATTTGCCTTAGAGCTTTCATTCAAGTATTACAGAACTTCAAAGCCTAGGAGCTTGGGTCTTCTCTAGTGGTGAAGTATATCAGACATTGGATGCAATGTCAAGCTACCTAATCTGAGAGAAAAGCCTGACCCTAGATTTCTTCATTCAGCCTAGGGCTATCTTAAAGTGAAAAAAAAAGCTCTTGAGACTAGATGGAGCTGCAACAAAAGCAATTAAAATAAACTGGCAAAATATTACATTTGATATTCTGAAGTCCAACTTAACATAAAGCTTGTAAAGGATGCAGTAAGAAAAGTTACACAGATGGAAAATGTATTCCTCTCTCTATTAGAAATATTGTGGGCATAGGAAGTGACTGGGTTTTATGCATTCTATGCAGTACTGTAGCAAACCATATGCTATCAGGTATAACATATTTTACAGTCATTTTTGTTCAGCCTCATACAGGGTTATGACCAGCAGTACACATATATATGGCTATAAAAATGTCCTGTAAATAAATTGTAGTTTTAATTTCTATTCATGGTAAGAGTAGCATATATTTTACCTAATATATAAAAGACCAAGCCTTGGAGACACAATAAAGGACGTTAGGAAAAGATAAGCTGTTCAAAAACCTAGTGTTTTTACGGTTAATCATAAACCATGAATAAGTGTTCATGTATATTTCACATTGCCTATTGCTGCCTCACTAGTGTTATCAGTTAAAGTTTTATATCAGTAAAACCATAAACATAATTCAGAAAGAATCAGCATGAATTTATTGCAACTAATAAAAAAAATAAAGAAGCAAAACAGAAAATGCAATTTTCTATGTTGTCTCACAGGGCTTATAATTAATTTCAGATAGAAACTGAAATTAAATTACACATTATAGTCAGTAGAGGCTTTTTGGGGAACCCATCAATAGGTCATTTTTCTGAAGGGTATATTTACAATTGCAGGTTGATGAAATACATGCATTATAATGCAAATGCAAGGAAAAGTGTCTGAAAAAATGTGCAGGAGCCACGTTCCCCTCATCATAAGAGTACTCTGACTGTTCTGTATATTCTTAATCTTTCAGGCATCTCCTTCCTGAAAATACATTTCCAGGTGTGCTAAAGCTCTTGGGAAGATTATAATTATCTTCAATGGTTTTCAAGGCCCTGAGATAACAGAGAACTCCACTATTAGCAGGTGCGAAAGACTGTTCCCATCCTATTTACTCTCATTTTACAGAATAGTTAATAACTTGGGGCATAATCAAACATAATTTTTCCTAATTTTACACTTGAATCTAATTCCACAGATTTAAGTGGAGCAGATCTTGATCTATGTTGCTGGAAGGAAGTTATGAGAACACAAACTTCCAGAATTTTTACAAGGTTTTTGCTTATGTCTCTACTACTCATTTTCTTCTAGTCATTCTTATAATATTTTTTTTCATTTTAAAGTTGTGCTATAAGTATATAGTAAAGTATTTATGAGAACATTAAATATGCACTTCTACCTTATTGTTTTTAGAAGATGTAAACATGGTGAAAATAAGTTTTCGTTCTAATTAGCAGTTCTTTCTAAATATGATTCTTCAAGAAGTCCTTCAAGAAGCCAAAAGGTTTAAAAAAAGTGTTCAGAACTAAGCTTTTCTGAATTGTAATGTAGTGTCCAAACATTACAAGTCATTGAAACACTTTCAATTTCAATGGATCTCTCTGCTTTCTGTGCTGGTATCATTGCTAGGGGAAAGGAGTACAGGGTACTCATCCTAGAGGCCACACCTCCACTGACTTTAGGGAAGGGGATTGTGTGTGCACCCCCCATTGGCATAATTTTGTCTGTTTGAGAAATGTCATATCTACCTGTCTATCTGTATGTATGTGTATTATGTCCCACATAATCCTGGAAAAGTTGACTTTTTGGTTCAAAGGATTCTTGGGCCACATTTTTCCAGCTCTGCAAATCAAGACTTGTCTGCTTGCTTGAACAAGAAGACTAATGCTTTCTAGAAAGGAAGCAAGTTTTTGATAACTATTTTAATCTCTCAGTTTGGAAGAGGTTGGGCCAAATTCACAGCTTTTCAAGTTTCTGAGGTTCTGCAGAGTTACAATACTGCTGGTTACTGCAAACACCTTTCTTCAGCACAGAAACCTGGGTGGCCTGTTCTTCCCCTGTAATTTCCTCCTAGTATTTCTCATCATCCACCTTTTTCTGTTCTGCATCTCTTCTATTTTTCTACTATTTATTTTAATTTTCTCCTCATAGGAATAGCATCTTTGCTTTTCCTTCTTAGAGCTATTTTTATTGCTGAAATAGCCTCCCAGTTTGCAGGTTTTACTCATGATTAGATTTTGTAAGCAGGCACTTTTCTAAACTGTTGTCCAAGTTCTGACAGCATGCATCTCTTAAAATGGAATAGTTTAACAAGTATACACTTGTGCTTGTTCATACATTGTAATTCCCACAGAAAAATTATAATTTAGAATTTTCTTAGTTTGAGTTATTTTCTGCAGTTTCAATGAATCTAATTTACATTGTATTAGTATTTGACAGCATCTTTTTTTCTAACTTTTTTACATGCTCATCCTTACTAAAGGTGCTAATAAGAACATTTGAAGTTAGTATTTTTTAAGATTTCTGAGACTGGGCAAGTATCTATTATATACAGTGCATATACTACATTTTCCACACACACATCTTTTAGGACCTTTGCAATGACAAATGCCACTTTCTGACTAATGTCAGAAATGGGACTAACAGCACTGAGACCAATTCATCCATGTAATATTAATGTGTAGACAGGACCACAGAACAGCTTTTCCCTTTCTTCTAACTAACACTTATAGAAAGGAAGACTAACTCCCTTCCTCAGGTTTCCCTTTTCTCTCTAACAACTCCAAACCTTATGTGGGACGGGATTCGGCTGGTCTCAGCAAAACCCCCAGCACTGCTCAGTTGATAAAAGGGAACGAGTTGGAACTTGTGGGCAGTAAGCCATGGGAGAATGATAAGCAAGTCGAGGAGCCTTGAACATGGGAGCAGTGAGCCATGGGAGAATGATAAAATAAGTCGAGGAGCTCTTGAGTTATACCAAAGGATGTAGCAATTAAAAACAGAATGTTCAGATAACGGAACAAACCGCACAAAGTAAAAATATTCTCATGCCAAGTAGTTACCAATCACACGACAAAAGCCTGTTGCTGAGCGCTGCAAGATACAAAGAGCACTCTGCACCTTCCAAGAGCCAATTGAAGCGGTTACATGAAATGCATATAACCAATCATAATCGTTGATTAAGCGCGTGCACAGCTCATGCACAAAGCCTGTAACCAATCAAATAATAGATGGATGCGTGTACAGAAGTTTTTATCATATAAATGTAACCCACTTCAGGCAATAAATCGACATTCTGCTTGCATCAAACTTACAGTATTTCACCTTAAGCCTTGTTTTCTTGAACAGTGAACAGTCTTCTTGCTGTTCTCTTACCACTGTCTGCCAGGTCCAAATTCTTATTCAAATGTAGTCCCAGAGCTGGGCAGACTACTTGTGACACATATATTGGAAAGGTTATGCCACGTTTTATTGACAAACTCACATTTTAGATCCCAGTAGCATGTCAGTCTTTCTGAAAACAACATGACATTGTCACATTGAGATTTCAATACATTTTCTGCTTAGAGGTCTTTTCTGCACAACCAGTACTTTTGAAGCCGTGTCAATTCACAGTGTAAGAATTCCTTCTAGCTATATGCTAGGGGAAACTTCAAAATTGAACCATGGGTGTTTTGTTGAGTTGTGGGGGGGTTATTTCGTTTTGGTTTGGGTTTTTGTTTTTTGTTTTTTGGGTTTTTTTTTGACTGATTCCTCCAGTTTGTCAGAATTCTTTTACATTTGAACCCAACTACAAATGAGCTGCCACCTTGGCAAAATGGGTGGAATCCGCCAAGTGAATATGCCTGTTCTCTTCTATCAATCACCTCATTAAAAAGAAAAATAAATTAATAGTACAAGGCTCAGAACAGACTTAAGTATTATTATTATATTATTCCAGTTTGATAATGCACAATATTAAGCATCCCTTGAGTATGCTTTTCCAGAGTTTTTTTTTTTTTTAGTACTTTCCTTTTGGTTGTATTTTCTTATCTTGCTATGAATACAATCTGCAACAGCATCAAAAGACTTATGGAAGTCAAGATACATAGCACACACTCCTCCACTTTTAGCTACCACAGAAAGAAACTAGATAGATTTAACATAATTTGCTCTAGATAAATCTGTATTGGCATATATTAATCTATGGAATTAATCTATGTGATTAATTTATTTGAGTTATCTGTTCCAGTGTTTAACTGGAACTTGAAGAAGAGCAAAATCTAACTCTGATGATCTTACTTTTTTCCTTTAAAATAAAACAGCCCACAGCTGCAATTTTCCACTCTTCCAGAATTCCTAAGAGCTCGTACATATTCCTGCTGTAGATAATTTTACCATTTACCTTAAATGTCTCATATTAAATAGTACCATTTGAAAACATCTAAAATATCTAAGTACATTCTATCTATCCTTTTTCCTCTTTCCACATCTCAATCTTTGTCTCCCTCTTTTTGATGTTGATAGTGTGAACTACTCAATCAAGTTGACCTCTGAAGTGTGATTTATGTTTGATTCTAATTCATTATTCATACTTGCTAGTTATAACTAATACTTTTATCTTTGATTAGAACTTTGATCCATGAATTGTACCGACTAAATAAATAGGATCAATGTGCATATGGCACTATTTAATGTCAACGTTTGCTACTTAAAATACCAGTGTTCTCCTAATTTTAACTTACTGAATGGGGGAAAATAATAACTTTTGGAAAAACGCAATTATATGCTTGCTTTGGTATGGATCCCTTTTAAAACTAGTTTTTACATATATTCTTTGGGCACTTAGCAGTCTGAAAAAAAATTCTGATCATCTTTTTCCAAGAGACATAGAAAGATACTATCTAAATTTAACACAGTCTTTATACATTTTATTAAACCACTAGAAAGAAGAATCTCACTGGTTCTTTTACCTGCTTAAAATATTCTGCGCCTGCCTTGGCTGGTACCTCCAACAAAGACTCAGCAGAGAATTTTCCATCATTTTTATTCAAGCAGTAAATGGAATTTATAAATAATAAAAACTTATTTCAACCTGAACTTTTTCACCAGAAAATATTTTATTAATCAATTTGCACGTTATCTTTGAGCCTCCAGTCAGCTTTCTCTTGTCATCTCATTTCTTCTATGTTAATGTACTGCACCCTTGACAATACTATTTTTGAAAAATGCTGGTAACTTTTAGTGAACTATTTTTTTAACTTTTATTTTAATTCTATTTAAGAATTAAAAAAAAAAAAAACCAACAAAACCAACAAACCTTCAAAAAATCTTAAAAAACCCCACGCTCTAGCTTTGATAAAAATAATTTCTAATCTAATAAAGGCTGTTTGATATATTTTACTGATTTTTCACTGTAATTCATAGCATGTTTTTCAAAAATCAAAGTATGGTAAATTGCTTTTTTTTTCTGCAACCATCGAATTTCCTCTGTAAGCTGTTCTAAGGAAGTAGTGAAGCATGATAACTCATGATTTCTTCTGAAACTATACTAACTATTTATTCAGCTCACTGAATGGAAAGATATACCTAGACTGCACATACTACAAAGCTGCTGCAGACCCGTGGTCCTCTGAGAAGGAACAATCACATGAATATAATTGTTTATTTTGGGGCTGGATTTCTCAAAATTTTCCTAGATTCTGATAAAAATTCCTCAAGCCATTCTTCAGAATACAGATCGGAAAAAGATAAAAAGCAGATTAAAAATACTTTCACAGGGAATGGAAAGTAACCTTTAATCCAGCAAAGACTAGATTACAGTGCAAACTCAGCATTGATGCACCACAGAGCCAAGTGTGAGAACCCTGCTGCTCCCTTTCTCTGGTGCAGCTCAGATTTAAATTTGATAAAACTCTGCTAAGGGTAGTGACATTAAAGAAAAATTTGTTCCAGTACTTCCAGTCTCCTTGAGAGAGTGAAACATTTCTCAACTGGCTAATCTATTTGAATTAAATTAGGTGAACCTAACATTCATTTCAAAATCTTTTGTTCCTTGTCTTGTCAGCCTTGCAATACAGGCTGCATAACTCGCGTCTTCTGGGAGATGTTGCTATCAATGTAATTTAGATCAGCCTAGATGACTGTTGTTAAAATGCATAGACGAATCTCGGCTAGCTTCAGGATTAAGGAAGCAGGGTGTTCCTTTTTACCAGTTTGCCTCTTTTTCCTTCCCTATTATCTTGTAAAAATCTAATTTTAAAGCACCAAACGCAATAGCTTTTATAATTTCTTTTTTATGACTTTTCCACAACCTCTCACTCTACATTTTATGTATTTTCATAAATTCTCCTTTCCTCTACTGTTTATGCTTCCAAGTTTCTCTTCCTCCATTTTGTGGTAAGTCCCTTCAAGCACTGAATTTAAATGTCTCTTCATAACTCTAGCCCTATTTTTTAACTTGGAAAGCCGTATTCAATTTGTAGTTATGACAAACAGATTGCTGTGTGCATCATCATTTCTTGTAACTTATTTATATTGGATTTCAGAGTATTATAACAGCATCAGTAACAGGAGGTTCACAGACTGCTCACAGAAGCAGGTGAGCCGTGGGCAGAAGGCCTCTCCTACTGATTCTGTCACCAATATGGTAATCTCCAGCAGAGCAGACTGCTACTTCTTCACTCTAAGCTGCTGGAGCAAGATGCCCTGGAATTAATTTGTCAAAGTCCATTTATAGACGATAAGCACAAGTTTAATACTTCAAGCTTCTGTGTATAACAACTGGGGGGACAGTGTCTGCAATGCTTTGGAGAACGGGTTAATGATGACAAACAAAAAAAATAAATGTCACGAAAGCACTATGCAAAGAACTTTTCAAATAAAGTAGAAATGGTTCTGAGTCAGGAAAATATTTGGAATTAAGCAAAGTATTTAATTTATCTGAGCAATTAATTTAAGCTGCCATAATTAAAGCCTTTTGCGTTTGAGAAATTACTTTGCTCAGGTGGTCATATTTAAAAGTGCTCATACAGCACAGGTTTAAAAGAAGAGAATTTGCTTGAAAAGATTTAGAGCTAGCTCTTTAGCTCTGACAGACTGGAACAGTTCCATTATTGCCTGTGGAGTTAGCTGGATTTATACCTGGCGAGGTTAGGACCGACAGTGTCAAACCCATCATTTTCCAAGAAAAAATTATGAATTGTAGTCCCTGTCTTTTCCCACATTCCCTTTTTCATATCTGTACTTTATGATTTCAAAATGTTATTTATTTTGATTGAATTATGTATTGCTTTTTACTCAATCAATGAATTCTTGTTACATGCTTTTTAAAATCTTTTCAGAAAAACTGCCATATACAATTGCTTATCAAATCCATGCAAGTGCTAAGAAGTCAAATCAACATGGTGACTTTTATGAGTAGAACTACTGTGAATCATTTTTACGCTTACAAAACTAGAATTTGAAAAAAACTAATATTTGAAATATAATTTATATCCATATGTATTTTAGTTACAAATGGTTTAAAAGAGCATTTGAATGTGTGTTTGCATAAATATATAGGTATGCTTCTATGTAACAGAAACAGAGAGGAATTTTATTGGCTCATTGATTTTAGCTCCATTGGACTATGTTTACTGAATGGATAGTTCCAATTAACTTGTTCATCCATTACTTGCAAACATTACTTATGGTTGTTAACAAAAAAAATGATAGATAAATTAAAATATACTTTGATAATTAAACTTTATAGTCTCATGCCATACAATATATCCTGTCTGTTACATGGAGAACATCCATAATGTCCTTCAGCTCAAAGTTCAAAATCATTCAGTAGAACCCTTCATATTCATCTGATGTACCTATGTACAGAGGAGTCCAAAGAATGGGTGAATACAAACTTCAGGAAAAACTTTATGGTGAAGAGATAACTCTTACTTTAAATACATCTAAATTCTTCTCTCTCTTTTTTTTTTGTTTGTTTGGGTTTTTTTTGCTCATTTGGTTTTTTTAAGTTTTAATGTGTTTTTAATGAGCCTCTTTATTCATTGAAGTTCAGTGCCCTAATTACACTTTCTCTAATATAATAAAAAATCGCCTCTTGGTCCACAAGACATGAAAATGTTTTAAACATTAAAAACATTGGAATATTTTCAAAGATATAAAGTGCTTTTCTAGAAAAACAAAGCATTTTAAGGACAGCATACAATTAGTATGTGATGTGCTGCCATAGTTAGCGTTATCATTGTCTTATCTATGGAAATATTAAATGATTATCAAAATAATTTCTCCTTCACAAGCTGCTAGGTCTACACTTCTACCTGTTCAGCTGGAACACAGGAAATCAGGCTGAAGACATATCCAAATTCTGTTTGAAACACTACTAGTGCCTTTCTCTTTCCCATCCTTTATGAAATGCAAGCATTAGAGACCAGTCATTGTAAAAATTAAAAATGTCTGCTGTTATATGCAAGAAACGTCATAAAGCATTTTCTTTTCATGCAACAACATTTTATGCTATTGAATCAATTTAGGTTCTTCTCATCATATTGCTCATAATTTTTAGCTGCTCAGATTCCTGTCATTTTTGAGCAAGAACTTTGTAATCATAAAAAGCTGTTCCAGGTACGGCAGCATTTCAGGGTCAGATTAGGCTATTAAATTACTAGTTTATTTACACTTTATAAAAAGCCAAAACCCCAGATCTTGTATAAATATTGAAACATATGAAATAAATAGATTTTTGCTTATAATGTATTTTAGTCTATGCATTGCACATAGATATAGTTGGAAGTAAACATAATTTAATTTTTATTTTAAATGTCTGAAGCGATCTGTGGTGGGAAATTTCAGTATTGGAAATAATGTTTTACTTTAAGTAGTTTCTTCCAAAACTGAAAACAATGAACATCTTACTGACATGAACTTTACTTTTATAAACAAAACAAGACAAATAAATAAGGACATGCCATTTTGCAAGTATTGAAAAGATAATGCCATACCACTTACTTTACAAAGATTTGCAATCCAAAGCAGCGTGTGCATAATAAAAAAGGGAAAATAAGTTAGATACAAAGAAATAAACATGTGTGATATTTAGTTAAAATAAACATATAAAAAAATTTGGTGTGTAGCATATAAATGCATACCTCAAGAATGTATTGGGATTTTTATTTTCTTTCTTGCCATTATTAGCAAAATTTTATTATCTGAAGTGACCAAATGCTTTTAACGATATAGCTGCATCTGAGGATACTGAAATATATGGATAAAAAGATTCTCCTCTAATCCCTGGAAACTTGACATGAACTAACTTTATGAATGAAAGTAATGTCTGTTTATAACAGCCAGCAGGAGGTAGAAAATCGATTAACTACATTTCAGGTCTTCGGTGATTCTTAATCCCTCTCAGCTGAGTTTTAAATGTGTCTGTGTATAGAAAGCAGTCTTTTAAGTGGCTATTTTTTGTCTGTTTTCTTTTGTTTTGTTTCTCTTTCAGCAGACCAATTATCTGAAAGATAATTACATAATTTACAAACTGTGTTGCATATTTTTTCCCATCAAAAAATCCGCTTCATTGAATTCTATTGTTCAAACACTAATTCAATACTTACTCCACTGTTTGATAATCAAAAATATTTATTGTCACATTCTAGTCCAGATAAATGTTAGACATTCATCCTCTTGCCTCCAGTTTATCAGCAATAAGTTTGGAACTTACAGCTGTTAATGGTACTTATTTCTTTAAAGTCTTCAGGTATGCTTTGCTATAAAAACTTTCTTATCACTGTCAAGTCTTGAAGTTTCTCAATTTTTGAATACACGTTAAATTGAATTTCTGACCTTGGGAGAATTCCTCTGTAGCAGAGATGATCCATTACATGCTATGAAAAAGAAAGATGTGACCCTCTCCTCACTTACAGGGTAAATTTTTAAGAAGCACTTCCATCAGGTCTCTGGGACCGTCTTAGCACGTAACTGCCAGGTGGGCCAGCTGGCTGGAGATAAGACAGCTGCATCCACTCGACTGCCAGCAAGATCTCAGGAGAAAAGTGCAGGCCAATTTTCCCACATGAAAATTCAGGCAAGTTTTGTGGGTTATCCCTGGATATCAAACCAGCAAGTGGAGACTGTACAGCTTTACTAGCAAGTCAGTGTGTTATGCCAGATTTTAAATGACTGGAAAAAAGAGAGGGGGTGCTTTTTTGGATTGAGAATCTGAAAAAATCTCAAAGTGGAGCTATTCCATGTTGACCAATTTCTGTGGTTTCAGTTTCCCCAGAGTGAGAGTTTATACATAATTCCATGAAAATAAAAGAGTAAAAAATAATATTGTTTACTGATGTTCTTCACTACTGCTCAGCCAATAAATGGATAACATACCATCCATGGACTTTACCTACCCCTTTCCACATACAGTATGGCCTACAGCAGAATCCAATGTGCAAGAACATGTCTTTTAGGTTTAATGTTACAGTTTCTGAGCCAACTCTCAGGTACATTGTCATATTTAATCAAATATAAACCTGTGAATGATTAGGGAAAAAATCTGCAGCATGTAATTTGAAGAAACTGACAGAAGACCTCCTAAAGCTTCAAGCATTCTACTGTAATTTCTATAATGTAGCAGTATTTGATTTGCTTCAACTATCCAGTTGAATTTGATAACAAAGACAGTTTTTATTAAATTCTGTTTAAATTCCTTCAAAGAATATCAGACTCATGAAAACTGAGGAATTTTCAAAAGATAAGGAGGAGAATAATAATTAGAACTGTAATTGAACTACTACATTCTGGAAGATCCTGCTCCTTAATGTGCTTGCAATCTCATTCTCTATATTCCTGACTGTAGAATCATCCAAAAAAAATAGATTTAGCCAAAGACTCTGGGCGGGGGGGAGCCCCAACCTTTATACTGCAAATGTAAAACATGAATTAACTGCAGTAACTACGTAGATCCAGTACGTAGATTTTTCAAATGAAGTTTTAGCTTTAACGGACAATTTGAAGGAAGTTCACAGTGCGATAATTCATTAATAAATAGTTTATACAGTTGGTATAAGAAATGGATATGGATATACCAAGCCACCATCTGGTTGAGTCTGGCTTGCAGTCAAAATTTCCTTTCATATCCCTCCATCCTAGCTTTCACTATTGCATATATTTTTTGTGTTCCAAAGATGTAGACTGGAAATGTCATACAGCCAAAGGGCCCACAGAACTGAGATGTTTGGGCCCATCAGTGCAACGTACTACACATACATGGGGGTCATTCAGCATCATATGCCATTTTTACGGAAATAGTTCCTTTCACAAGAAACAAAAAATTGAAAACACTGGACATATTTCTTCAAAGGTTATACGTGGGAATGCAATAGAGCATTAATAGAAATTAGCATAATTCTGTAGTCTTGGAGGATGTTAACTGAGAAAAGAAAACTAAACATTTGGACCTATCCATAGCCTTGAAAAATCTATACGAATGAATATAGATCAGTATTTTCTAGGGATTTTTCTAAGGAATCTCTAAGGTCAGGTTATCCATGAAAAAATCGAATCCTTTTACCTTCTGCGGAAGAATTTATTCAGAAGTTTTAGTCTCTTCATGCATCTTATTTGGAAATAATGAGATGTAACGCCTCATAAATTATAAAACAAGCATGGGTTTTGAAGTGACATGACTTTTGAAATGCTTGTAAGCTGTCAAACCCCTCTCATTCTATTCATTTACAAGCAAAAAAAGCCCAAACTTTTTATCTCATACTTCAGGAATCATTTATGAATACAGCATTTTGAGCTTATGTAGAGAAAGAATTTTGCAAATTGAAGCACAGACTAAAGGTCCTGTAGTTCTTAGCTATTAACATCATCTACTTTAGCCCTTCAGTCCAAAATTTCCAGATGTTCACAAACCATGTCAGACTGCTCAAACCCCTTATGCCCTGAACAGATGGCAGAGTCTAAAAGTCTAGTGTGTGCACAGGAGTGTGTCAGAGGGCTCCATCCTGCCATGCATCCGCCTTTATGCTGCAGGGAGCTAGCTTGGTGGACTAGCTGGAGCCACTTGAGCCCTTTCAGTTTCACAGAAGATTATTAGTAGAGTCAATCTGTGATCAGGATGTGTCAGATTCACTGTGTATGCTCTGGCTATTTGCCCTGTACAGGTGCAGCAGTTCTGGAATGTCTCCACAAGTCATTATGCACAGGATTTCCCAGATAAGAGAGTGGAAGCTGTCAGCACGCAGCCTCCCATCACATCACATGGCATGGGGCTTTTGTGCCGCTGTTAGGGGCAGGGGTTTTCTGTGCCTTAGTATTTCCACTTTGATCTCTCATTTTCTGTCTCTGAAAATACAGTGCTGAGCACTTCATCCATATGGAGACAAGCAGATATTTTATCGCCACTCTCTCTTGACAGAGTTGGGCTATTGCAAGAACATACTGAGCTTAGAAAAGCTGAAAGAAAATTCAAAAGCAACCTGATAAATTAAAATGGAAATGAGTGTCATGGAGTTTATTTTAATTTTATGGCTAGTTAAGGATAAATTGTTCTGAGCAGAGGTCTGAGTAGAAAACCAAACTTTCAGCCTGGATAACAAAAATAGGCACATCAGCTTAAAGAGTCCATGCTG
Source organism: Nycticryphes semicollaris (assembly GCA_013400055.1). NCBI lineage: Eukaryota > Metazoa > Chordata > Aves > Charadriiformes > Rostratulidae > Nycticryphes > Nycticryphes semicollaris. The sequence continues at coordinate 152,368 of VXBJ01003082.1, forward strand.
CAACCAAAGCCTAAATCCGAGGACCACTCTGAATAGTTTTAAAACTGGAGCCAGTGATAATGTCTTAAGAGCCTATGGATACCTGGAAAGATAAATATTGGCTTAGGTCAGTTGTGTTTTGACTATTCCTGCTAAATTGTTTTCAAGTGAAATACCAGTGTCTTGAACTTTGCATTGTACATTGCACACTGCTCAGAGTTAGCAGTACATTTTCCCTACCCTGGAAAGGTTTATGTTTTGACCAGCAAAACTGGTCAATTTGTTTCCATAGAGTTATCCATTTAAAAATTCTAATGTTATCTTCATGTTTGTTTTAAGTAAGACCATTTTCTATGGAAATAAACCCTATATAAAACTGTGTTTCTTTTTCAGGTTAATTTCAAACTACAGTTCAACAGATTACTGAGAACAATAGTGTCCATGTTACTAAAAAAAAAATTATTAATTATTTCTGTAGGAATTATAAGCTTACAGCCAGTTACCTAGTTTAACACATTTGTCTTTTCTGTGCCATCAAGAAATACTATGAAAAATACCACTTCTAGGCTGTGCAGATCTCTGTAAATGAGTGTGATTTAATACGGTGGAAATTAAGTCTATGTGGTATTACCATCTACAAGTTCAGAAATAATAGTGCAGCCATGAATAATAAAGATAGTTACTCAAGCCCTGTGGAGAGGCAAATATTCATAACTCTGAGGAAGTAAACAGGGTTGAAAAGGTTTCTGACAGTGAGGCATGCAGTTCCCCTGAATGGTACAATCATGCCACTGTTGTCTTCTTACTACTGTTTGTTCTGCATGTAAATCATACCGGCTTTTCTGCACTCATTAGATGTTCAGCCAGTGTAGGTTCATTACCTTACTAACATATTTGCATGCTACACGCCCTCACTTTTCTGGGCTGTTTTTACAGCAGTGAAACTGCTCCTGATTTATACTATATGAGAGAAGGCAAAACAAGCACATCACTTGCAACTTCCTGGTTTACTATGTCATTCATAATCTCACAACAGATTTTTTTGTGTATTTTATATTACCCTCTTTCAGACTGTTCTTTTACCATACCATAAGAAAGAAATAAACATGCAATTTTTAACTGGATAGAAAATTGCTTGCTCAACAGCTAGCAGGACTGTGCTAAGCCTCCAAACAGACTTTCAAGTAATTTAACAGGAAAAGGAAACATGTATATACATGCCTTTTCCCCTTTCATTTCAGAAGTAGTTCAGGCAACATCTGAATCAAGATTTGCTTTAGCAAGTTCCTGTTTGCTTTCTATTCTCTATCTGAAAATTACTATTTAGCTGCACACATCCCACTGGGTTCTTTTGTCAATGAAGTGTATCACGACAAAGGAAGAAAAACATGCAAGCCAATGGAAGGAAATACTCAAATGACAAAACAATTTCAAAAGCACAGATTCAATACATGTAAACACAAATAGAAAATATTCTGCTGAAAACCTCCTGGAATGGGAGGCCAGTCACCTCCCAGACCTGGAGTCTTGCAGTACTATCATATCATAGAAAACAAATTAATAGCCCACCCCCCACTGCCCAAAACAAAATAAAACTTTACACAAAATCATGTGAATATGTTGTGTACACAGGACATCATGTGATTTTAATGTCATATTTGGAAGAAGGAGATTAAGTCAGCCATTAAGACATTTTAAACATAAGGAGGCATTCTGCAAGTGTAACAAAATAACACACAGCACGTGTGGAAGAATCATTAGTATGACCAGTTTTAAATCGTGTCAGCATGATTAATAAACCTTCCTATCATATAATACTCCCCTCCCTCAAGAGAAGGTGTGGAAGTTTTTTTCTTTAAGTTTTCTTAACTCTTTTTTTTTCTCTTTTAGCCATTTGAATTTGGTATCTAGTGCTTTCATATATTTATTTGTGGATGTACAAATGTGTGTATATATATAAATATATATATAAATATAGCTTTTACGTATATCATTATATATAATTATATTTAATTTTGCCACCTCTTGTGTTAACACTAATCAGCCATGCTAATCTAATATTACATGAATTGAAAATGAACTCCAGACTGAAATAAGCTGTAATGTTCTTCTGTTCTCTTTAATGGAAGTACTGGATTTGAGTAGAAACTGAAATGCTAGAGATGAAAAATAATGTATCAATATTGTCATTAAAACATCTGCTACCATAATAGTCTATTTTATGCAAACCTTGTAACATAGAAAAATGCAGCATAGGAAAACTACTTACTGTGGTTATAGCTTTTGCTTCTTAACCCACAAAGCCCAACTGAGGGATGCAACACATAACTGAATTAGCACAGAAGAAAATGGTTCACAAAGGAAATTAGCAATGTTGTGGAATAGAATTTATTACTGTAAATGGCTCACACTCCAATATCAGATTGTCAGTTCTGTCATTGTGATATCTGTTATTCCGACACTGGGTCTGAAGAGGAAATGCCTATTTTTTTTTATTTTTTTTTTTAAGAAATACTGGTCTGAAATCTTAGTCAGACAGAGCATCCTTCATCCTTTCTGGAAACAAAGGTTGCTTGAGTACTATGTATTATCTGCTAAACTGAGGGTGCCACCAAGCGCACACAGGACCTCCCAGGTGCATTCAGCACGGTGACTCTAGTTGTAGATTCCCATGCCCCTGGACTCTGGCATACCACCAAAGGCTGTTCTCCTTACACTGCCCCTGGGTCCCTCTGGTGTCGGCCGCTCTGACATTAACGCAAAAATGCCAAACTGTCAAGGGCCTAATGACCGCGATTCTGTGATTCTGTGATAGAGAAAGCTCATATGCCTGGAGGCAGAATCTTTTTTTCCATTGCATATTTTGCAGCCAGGAACATCCCACCATAAAGACTGTCCTTTGCCACCTACCAAATGAACACTCCCCTAATATCACCTCAATTAGAAAAAGACATTGTATCACTGTATGTTCCATTGTATCCCTCACTTGCCATTTAAGTGGCTGTAATAATAGCATAATAGTTGACAACCACAGACTGGTACTCTGTGTGGCAGGCTTGCATTGCAGCTACTCAATTTACACTTGGCTTCAGACAATGCTATCATCAGTCACTTCCTCCCACAATCACAAAAACTGATTTCCTTCTTACTAGTGCAGGCTGGGAAAGATAATTTTTTCTTCTCAGGAGATTCAAAATCTGAAGTATATGTGGTAGTGTGCAAGTGCTGGGAGAAAGACTGACATTTGTTTATTCCATTTTATATTACTATTACATACCACTAGTTATTTTTATTACTGTTCTATTGTATATTATTCCTACATGGTTATTATGTAGTACATCTATTTTTATTGCATATTTTAGATTCCAATGTGTGTTTAGAGACACAGGTAAGTACTCCTAAGATGAAATAGAATACAATACTTCAATTACTAAAACAGGTACTATTACCTTTAAAAGATCTTTATTTCTTTATAAAAATAATTTTACAGGTACATTTCAAGGCCATGGTGTGCAAGAAGCTTTCAGGCTCCACTTGCTGTACCTGAGTTTAATTTCTGAATAGTCTTGAGACTTGGTACTGTGTAGCATATCTGTGCTAAAAATGACAAGCATCATAAAAGAACTGTTCACCCAGGGCTATAAAATACAAAATAGCACTGGCCCTGGATGTTTCTGAACTGCAGTTTACTGAAGACTGGGAAAAGTGTTCATGGAAGGTATCGTAAGATCCTGGTCTTCTTATATTCTTAGTTGTCTCCATTCCCTGTTTCTGGAGACACTGCAGTCTTTGACATACCTGTCTCAGCTAACCCAGTATGAGCACCCTTAGGTTCTTCTGGCCTTATGATGTTGATCAATGATGGCACCTGTTGAGATAGGTGGTGTTACAAACTGAGGATGAGAGGCTGTGTCCCAAAGAAACAAACAGGTAATTTTGTTTTCTGACATTGTCATCGGATGCTGGGTTTCCTTCTACTTCTGCTTTGCATTTCACAGTTTTGTTGAGAGAAGCAAGTAGTAGGCATCACAGCTGGCTCTTAAAGATTAAAGCAAAAAAATGTGTCTCCTTGCTTTGCCACCATGGCTTGCTTCTGTATTAACACCAGCATAATTAATTCCTTGCCTTTACCTGACGCTTCTTATTCCTGTCTCCAGCCATCTCAAACTGCCAGCCATTTAGCTATGCTGAGAACACTATGTGGCCAAGCTAATAAGTCTGATCAGAATAAAAGGTGAAGGTTGGAATCCACACACTGATCAGTCTGATCTGTGATTTTGCAAACAACTAGGTATAACCTGTGATTTTGCGAAAACACGGTGGGGATAAAAAACACAACCGGAGGCTGTAATTTCAGGAGTTGGTGTTACTGCTAAAGCCAATGGGTAATGAAACCATCACTTAAGAAAGATCACTGTACAGACCGATACATTTTATCTGACAAAAAATTCTAAGGCTTTGCTGGAATTTTCTTCCTTAAAAAAAAACACAAAAAACACCCAAAAAACCCCCAAACCCCACCACAATAAAATAAACCAAACCAAACAACCAAAACCAAAACCAAACAAACCATAAAAAAAACAACCCCAAAACCTGCATTACTGTTTATATTATCAAAGTCTGTCATGAATTCTGTTTTTCCACAGGCTTCTGGTAAACCAGGTCAGTATTTCAAACATCAAACCTGGTCAGATTCCTTAGCAGGGCCGAATGAAAGGATTATGTTAAGAACTTTTTATATTAAGGACATTGAGCCATTCATTCCATCATGACTAAGAAAACATTGGCTATTTATGTATATTCCCAAATCAGGGTCTGTTAGCATGAGTTGAAGTGCAACTGGTTAATCAGACAATCCAGTGCTATGCTGAACTGAGACTTTGTCTAGATCAATGATCGAAGTATAAATGAAAAATAGATTCAGCAAATTACTTTAATACAGGCAAAACATAAACCATACGAGTAAACCTTCTATGAAACTAACCATACTGTCAAAATTAGCCATGTTCTTAAACTGCTAGTTGAGTCAATCCCTAAAGAATTTTAAATAAATTAAAAAAAAAAAAAAAGCTTTTTGTTATGAATGGTTTTTTCTTATTTAATTATTTGACTTAACAGGATACAAACCTTTTAGAATTACAATGTTTTTTTTTTTAAAAAATATCTCATTGCTTCATGATGGTACTGCATCGATGACAACATATAGAAATATTTTAGAAAATCAAGCTTAAAATCATAAGTTTTGGTGTTTACAGAACTACTTCCACCTATATTTACCAGAATTTCTGTGCCCTTGCTAACGTTATTAAGCAAGCTAATGGACAAGTATGTGAAACCAAGTTTTCTCTGAGCTGCAGCAGCGTGTATCTACTCAATAATTTGTTTAGGCCAGCTTTACTGGCAAGTCTTCCGCATTCTTATCTTCATCCCTAAGGAATATACAACTGCTTCCACTTCGACAAACCTATATAAATTACTCCTGGGTTTGTAATTCTTTTCTGTTTTTGTTACAGAACTCCCAAACTTATTATCAGCTTTTCAAAAGCCAGATGTTCCTGGCAAAGAAGCATGTTCTCTGAGCCCACTGAGAGTGGGCTGCAGCTGATCGAAGCCATGCTGGGATGTTATAATTTTGTTTTGGCTTGCTTTCCTAGCCAAAAGAACCCTAGGGTCACTAATTGTCCTGATAAACATCTCTTCTGAACCCTTTATTGTGAAAGCAAATAAAAAATAAAAAATTACCCACCGTCCTAAAGCATAAAACATGTAACAGTGCTACTGCTCATTAAAAAAAAATCACTTTGGCTCATATCAAATGATTAATCATTAACTACAATTATAATCCTGCATATAGATAAACAACAAAGGAACATATGGAAAAGACAGGGGAAAGCAGCTTTGTTTTTCCCTGTACATAAGTACTTGCAATGTAAAAATGCACAACTAGACAATTTCCCAAGTAATCCAATAATTACAAAATTGTTTACCATACCTCTTTCCTGAAGGCTTATATCTACAAAACATTTTGAATATATATACATTTGCACTCCAAAACAAAAATAGCAAATAATAATTATCTGTTTTCGAAAAGCAATATATCTTTTACAGAAAGTAGCACATCTACTATCTAATCAGGGATATATGTCAGATATGTTTATGTTATGCACACCTATTTCATTTGTATTTATAATCCATGGGTCTGCTTTTACATTTGTTTTATGTTACTGCAGCTAGAGGTTCAGTCAGGCTAAATATAAATAAACAGAATTTAGGCACATCCAATAGAGGCGGTATCAGATTTTTCACCCGTGTGAATATCAAGCAGGTAAATGTACCCACTTTTTTGTTTACCACTGTATCAGGGGATATGATTCTACAAGTTTAAAAATTAATCAAAGTAAAAAATAAAATTTATCTAGTTAATAATGATGTCACTCTTTTAACAGTCTAATAGATCTGTGAAACTACTACTGTTCCTAGACCACATGTAGGTGCCTTAAAGACATGTATATGTCTTGAAATGAGAAGTCCTGAAGGGGAACTTGAGACAGTCATCGCATATCAAGTTAGTCATGTCGTGTCCTTGGCAATTCAAAAATCTTTGGGTACAACTGCTGTCTTGCAAATGCCAATGCAATAAAGGAAATACTGACCTTCTTCATAAAACACTGCAGCAGAAGTGTTTCAGCATCGTGAACGTACCCCAGCGGTGCTCTCCAGTGGTGATTAATACTAAGTCAGGACCCATAACTCTGATGAGCCTTTAATACAGTAAACCAACAGAAGCAGTTAAGGGCATTGTCTGAGAGAAACGGAGAGGAATTTAATCAAGTTGCTAATATACTTTGACCAGGACTCTCAGGTACTCTTAACTGAAAACGTAGTCTTAAACGGACTGCAATATTTCAGCTCATGGCTCTTAAGGGGACAGTTATTCTTAGTACCCTACTGAAAACAAAGAGCAGTACCTTGGTAAGCATCCATCACTTTCGGAAGGAAAAAGAACATTTTGCATTGAGTATTCAGTGTGGGTTACATGCAAGCTATGGTTGTGATATGGAGGACGGAGGACAGAAAAGCTGTATTCATGAAGACTAATTTAGTTTAGCAAGGTTAATATCCCTTCTTATAGTCAGTAGTCCATGGAGAATTCTGCACAGGGAATATTCAAGCTACAGCCTCCTCCCTATTGTTAAAAGAGATTTTGCAACTGAACCAGAAAGCCTAATAGGGATTGTGCACATAATGCATTGCCTGTAATACTGACATCAATGCAATCCTGAAATGTGACAGAACTACAAATCCAGAGCCCTGGCACTCATCTGGACTGCCAACAGTTTATTGACTAAAGTAATAACTTTATATAAATACTCATTTATACTTATTAACTAATTGTGCTTGTATCCTAATGCCCAAACATGAAATATTCACGTATTACTCCATGTTAGCCGCTGCAAAACAGCATAGGGGCAAAGAAAAGAATTCAGATCAGTCAGGAACATTGAGCTACATTAAAATAGATTTACGTTGTCAATCTGGTTCTTCACTAATCTATTCACTATTTCCGTAAGAAAATATACTCAGACACATGCAAAAATAACAGCAGTCATTTACTGGTACTGACAATATCCAAACAACAGGCAGAGTTAGAAGTACTTTCTAGAGCAGTCCATACCTTTTGTTACAAGATGTTATCAGTTCCCCTGTAACTGTAAATCAGAAGTGGATTTTAACACAGTTCTATTTCTATTCTTGGGGATATTTTGCTAATTAAAGTGGTACATCTTAATCAAATTATTTTCTCCTTTTCTCCATTCACCATGCTGTTGGTCTCTGTAGAGTACAAATGACTCATTTCTTACTAAATACAGCATTGTCTCAAAAATAATTTTCCATATTAAACTAAAAAAATGTACTGAAGTTAACAAGTCTCAAAGTTATTGGCAAAATTTTCAACTACGATCTATAGTAAGTGATCTCTACGCAAGCAGTCTCTGTGTGATTTCTACAATATTCCAATAGAGTTCTAGAAAGAGTTATTCTCAATGGATTTTACAAAATGAGAGGACTGTTTGTATGAGTTTTTGCAGAGATAATCTAATCTATATAGTAAGTCAGTCAATCTCCATGTCTCTACTTTCAGTGAACAAGGAAAAGGACCCTTGCATTGCTGAAATTTTGCATGTCGACCATATGCCAGGGTCCAGTATCTCTGATCAGCTTCTTTTAGGTGTTCTGTGCATGGGGGTTGTAATGCTTCATATTAGATATACTTATTTGAAGACATTTGATATTACGCCATAACATTCACCACACCAATGAAATCCACATTACCAGTCTCTATAATCATGATGCTGGGAAGCTATACGTGAGTTGAAGACAGCTCAAGCCCAACACTCACTTTCAAATTCTCTTTTTAGTTGTCTAGTTTTCATACTCTTGTGTTGGGCTGAGCCACACACACACTGCCTCCATGCTGGCCTAGCTGACTTAGGGAGACATCCGTACTGGTTTAATGAACTTAAGGAGAAACATTTCCAGCCACCAGTTGATCCACTCACCTGACAGAGCTATTTATCTCAAGAAAAGGCCACCCCCGGTCCCAGTTTTACACCAGCTGTGATTGCCTACACCCATTCCTGACCTCCCATTCCTGTGTCACCCTCACACAGCTCCTCTGAGCCTTGGGATCATGGCAGGGATCTGTCAGTCACACCATAATGTGAGATATGCCAGAATTAGTTGCTAAGCTAAATAGCAACCTAGTAATCAAAGGGAAGAAAAAAATAAAAAGAAAAGAGTAGGCTTTCGCAAAACACATCTTTGCTTTTCACTCCCACTTCTTCCTATTGACATTGAAGATTTTTCTCATCACTTTTAGCACTTCTTTACCAATGTTTTGTAAGTGACAGTAACAGCACTTGTTCAAGGGACTTTATTATTATCAGAAAGCAGGATGAGCAGCCTGCCATACTTGGGGGACAAGCAGGAGCTGAGGTGACCCCAGCACTGGTAGTGTCTTATTGAGAGGGTACAGTCTGGCAAGAGAGGGCCAGTGCTGGTAAGGACAAGGCAATGAACCAGCTCACCTGTGGAGGGCAGCCAGGGCCAAATGGGACTAGGGCCAGGGCTGGAGACTGGCACTCCTACTGGCACTGCTGGCAGCATCAACAGCCCTGGGGTCAGCTGAAAAAGGGTCCTATGTGTACAGACAGGGCTGGGGACACCCCAGGGGAGGTTGAGAAGTAAAGCCTGCTGGTGCCCTCAGGACCTCAACATGTATAATCGAATAGAAAGGTTTGGGGGGGAGGGGCCTTTAAAGATCATCTGGTCCAACCCCTCTGCCATGGGCAGGGACGTCTTCTACTAGACCAGGTTGCTCAAAGCCACATCCAATCTGGCCTTGAACATTGCCAACGATGGGGCATCCACAATTTCTCTGGGCAACCTGTGCCACTCTCATAGTAAAAAAAAATTTTCCTCATGTCCAGTTCTAAACCTACCCTCTTTCCTTTTAAAATTATTGCCCCTTGTCTTGTCATTGCAGGCTTTGGCAAAAAGTGTCTCTCCATTTTTCTTATAAACCGCCTTTCTATAGATGGAACACAGTAAGGTCTTCCTGGAGCCTTCTCTTCTCCGGGCTGAACCATCCCAACTCTTTAAGCCCATCTTCATAGGAGAGGTATTCCTCTGACCGTTTCTATGACCCTTCTCTGAAAGCACTCGATGGTCCATGTCTGTCTTGTGCTGTGGACTCCAGAACCGGACACAGTACTCCAGGTGGGGTTTGATGAGAATGGAATACAGATTTGAACTGATCCAATTTAAAGACTTCAGAAGAACCTTAAAAAAACTAATCCTTCAAAGGTTTCAATTGGAAAAGTAGAGACACTTTTGCTCTTTTGAGATGCACAACTGAGAAGCTCTCATTTAAAGAATGACCAGCATTAAGATTTGATACTATTTTGGCTGGTGTGCCTCTACTTTGCAAAGGATTAATCACCCTCCTGACTGAGAGCTGAAGAGCAGATTTATATTTATCAGTCTTATTTTTCTAGAGATAACTGATTGTGGGCTAAATATCCAGGTGTAAGAACTCTCCGTCTTTTCTAAAGCATATCAAAGAAGAAAAGTCCAGAACCAGCCAGAACTTGGGAGTGACTCCCTAACTCAGAAGCGGAAGTTCTCTCATCCAAGGAAGAAAAGACCTGGATTTGGACTCCTCTGCTAAAAACAACTCCTATAATTTATATTCAACACTTTTGAATTAAACATAGCAGCTGGTCTAGGAGTTTAGGTATCACATTCCAAATCTTAAGCACCACTTTAAGCCTGAAAGTCCTTTCTTGTACTACCTCATAGTATTTTTCTTCAGAGAAACATCATGACCCAAGGAACAGTTGCTGCTTTGGCAGCAACACTTTTCTCTAAGCTGCAATTGTGGCTTTGTATCCACCTTTTCACTATGTAACTAATGGTGAAGAAACATCTTCTGTAGTATTTTCCTAATGAAATATACTGGATTCTGCAGTACTTGATGAGAAATTTCTGGTCTTTTCTGAGAAAGGAAGATTTTCAGTTCACATATTTACAGTTGAAGGGAGATGAAGCATAGCATGACAAGAAGAAACAGTCCATTGAAGTAATGGAAGATAATGTTAACCACTTAAGTATTTCCATATTCTGTCATCATTATACAAGTATAGAGCTTTTCTAACACAGCTAGTCTCACCTCCTGAAGTAAATCTAGACAGAGATATAAATACTTGAGTGATTACACTCTGATAGGCATCCTAAGTTTTGATTAACGTTTTCTATAGACGTACCAGTGAGATAGATAACTATGTTGGCTCTAATATGTGCTGACTTTTCAGTTTCAAATAGTTTTTAACGATTTTTTTATGTCATGCAATATGACACATAAAATCAAAGTATCTGTAAGTGATTTCCTCTCAAATTGCAGTAGGAAAAGCAGAGAAAGTATAGATTAGGTTGGTAGGACCAGTAGTATGTATTCTGCAAAAAATGAAAGTACATGTAAATAATTGTAGAAATTAATTTCATATTAAGTTCAGTGACTCTATAAACCATTGAAATAGCATGCAACCTCAGCAAGAATAATTTCTGCTGAGTAGACTGCTAAGAAAATAGTAGAAATTCTATGAACATGTCATTTAAAATGTATCAAGAGAGACATGAAATCTGGTTCCTACTGCCTGTGTAAAACCCCACAGTCTGTATAGAAACAAAAGAGCTTCTGTGTTCAACTACCTTGAATAAATAAGGCAATGAAAATATTTTAGTTACAAACACTTATTTTTCCACTGTCCACATATTTATTAATTTATAGTAAATAGTATTTCAGTATTGATTTTGCTTCTTAGAGGTTACAAGCTATTAGATTTTGTTTAAAGCGTATAGTTTCTGCAGGAAAGGTTAGACTGCAGCCAAATTGAATGGTATACACATCATCTCTTAATCATGGCTACCCAGGGGTATACAAATCGTTTGCAGATGGGATCCTTATTCTCAACACTGGAACATGAGAATAATATTATACATAATGGTATATGTCATATCTCTACTTGGGACTTAAGCTTTCTGTATTACTTGGCCGCTTACAAACTTTTGTCCTGTACGTCACAATTAGGAACAAGGACTCACAACAATAATAATTATTACTGAAAGCTGCCTTCAATTAAACAGTCTGGTCCAATTCAAACGTTTAAAATCAACTTCCAATTCTGCAGTGTATCAAAGCGATTAACGTATATCTTTAATTACTTACTTACATTAAAGGTTTTTCAAAAATCATTCAGAGGTCAGTAAAAAATAAGGAAAAAAGCCTCATAATTATGCTAAGGCATGAAGCATTTGAAGCCGGAAAGACAATTGGGCCATTAAAGGCTGTATTTCACTATTTATTTAGTTCTATAAAAGTATATATATTCCTAAGTTCCAAAGCCATTTTTCTCTAAAAATTTCATATGCGGTCTAGACTCTGATCACATGCAGTGATCACACATGATTCTCAAAGTGTGCTTCTACCTGTATCTGATGCCATTAAATCCTCCACAATAAATTAATTTCATTCCACTGTAGAAATGCATCAGCATGCCCTGCAGAAGGCCTGTTTGTAAGAGGCAAACAGGTAAATGTCTGGAAGGATTCTGATCTGAAAAGCAAGGAAGTCTAGAGACTCATCAATCAAAGGTTTTGAAGTGGCGAAATCTATGTTTCAAAACAAGGGTTTTGAAGTGTCTATTGGTGTTACGTGGTATTGTGTCCTAAAGTTTGCAAAGACATAAGCTTAAATGCTGTGGGACTCTCAAGTTGCTGGAGATACATCTGTAATGACTCGCATCATCTGGAATGATTTAATGTGCTGCTTGGCCAGTGACTGTGGATCCTGCTGTGGCAGCAGCTGCTCCCTCTTGTTGAACAGATTCTGCAGCTGTGTCTAGGGAAATGATGATGGCAACAGCTCAGTCCCTGCTGCCTGCCTGACCTCGTACCTCTGCATCTCCCCTGCCTGATCAATACCAGCACACCCTTACCTCTCCACATTCCCACAGATCTCTTTCCTGTTTGCTACCTGTGACCCATGATGTACTGGCCTAATGCCTCTTTTAAGTCATGGATAAGACTGATTGGAGGCAACCAAATGGGACAATTCAGTCATCTTTGATTATCAAAACTGATGTTGCTCAGTAATGCCAACATGGATTAGGTTGCTGGTGTGGTCAAGTAGAGGAACACCAAAAAAAAAAAAGAAAAAGAAACAAGAAAAAAAAAAGAAAAAAAAGAGAAAGAAAAATAAAAAAAGAAAGCCTCAAAGAATATGGCCCATCATAAGGATATAGACTCACAAGAATTAGCATGCTAGCAATGGTCTGAGCTGTATAGCTACAACTTGCCTTTCCTCCAGGATTTTTTACCTGGAGATTGAAAAGGATATCAAAGTCTAGAAGCAAAAAAAACCATGAATTTGAGGAAAGCCATAGTCTCCTGATTAGTATAACATTCTTTGTGCTGCATTCAGTAAGCAGAATACGAAAAATCTCATCAGTTTTATCAGTCCCTTTAGACATGACTTACATGAGAAAACTACTGACAATCAAACAGAACATTTCAAATCAAACAGAACATTTAGACTTTTTGAGCTGGCTGTGGTTAAGGATTAACTAGAAAATCACTAAAGACTTTATTTTGGCAAGTAATAAATAGTCCTAATGGTCCACACTGAAATAACAAAGGGATGGAACAGTTCAGACCATGATCTGTTTTCAGATGTGGACTTTCAGACCAGTCTGTGACTTGTAGAGCCTTGTGAGATTGCTGTGGATTCCAGTTCCGGGGGATGCAAGCGGACTTTGCCAACCCTTACCTTCCCTGGGGCCCTTAGAAAAGTATCTGGAGGGAAAACCTCACCTACAATACAAAGCTAAATACTGGATGAGCTGTTCAGCATTACCTAAGGTGAGGTACTCCATGGCACATCCAGAATGAGGCTTTTAACGTGATGACTTGGTCAAGGAAAATTTATTGTTTGGTCACTTCAGGTGTCTACCAGAAAGATAATATCCAGGAGAAGCAGAATGGACTTATCTGTAAATGCAAGTATGCTGTGCAAGCCTTTCTATGCACATCAGGGTGAATGCATGTTACACTCAGATCTTGCTATATGCCAAATTTCTGCTAGTTTTCCATCAATGAATTCTCTTACAGTAGTCAAAAGGAGAAGTAAGATGGACCAGTATGAAAGTTTAGAGGTCCCTGTACGACCATTTTATTGCAGTATATTCCTATTCTATCCTATTTCCCACCTGCGAGAAGCACCAATATACATGAGTTCTTAATTTACATACACACACCCCAGTTTAGTACTTTAAAAAAAGGTAAATAATCTTTGAAAGGACTAAATGTATAACTTACCCAAATTTGTCTGATGTAGGTTGTTTGGGTTTTGTTTTCTTAGCTAAGCTCTCAGGAGCTGACCTACTTTCTCTTTCCGAGTTCTCTGGTTGGGTCTCTAAATTCAAAGCCGATTCAATGGTTTAAGTTTTGAGATAAAAGGCCAAAACTAAAAGATATAGAAAGTTCTATTTAGCAGACTGGGAAAAACAAAACAAAACCAAAAAAACAATAGCAGAACAATCAGTTCAAGAACAATTTTTCCCCCAATAAATCCCTTTCTGCCTGTAGGGAAAGACTGGGTATTAGGCAGCAAGGCCAGAGCTTCCCAGATAAAGCAGGAGTGCACAGAGCAGATGAGCAGAGCTGGGGGGTTGCGGGTGGCAGGGGGAGACAGCGTGGTAGAGGACGAGCATAGCGGGAAGTACTTGAGCACGGTCTCCCCTCAGCACCTGCAAGCTGTGGATGCCTCAGCAGGGGAGAGAGAAGCTAGGGGCTCCTTTGGAGATCTCAGGGACTGCAGTGGTTCAAAGCCATCACCTCTGCCAGACAGCCAGACAATGCTTCAGTTTCTCCATGGCTTCAAAATAGGCCGTGTAAGACAAAACAAACCTATGAAAACTAAGCTAAGTCAAGCTCAGCTGGAACTTATTTTGAGCAGGGTGATGGGTCTGCCATCAGTCAGCCAAGAGTCAAGCAATGGCTCAATTTTAAAGCCACTACCTGCAAAAGCTACCTGTACCTCATGTGCAGATGATCAGCAATCAGTACCTGCAGCTAAAAAAAGCTGCCTCTGCCACGACAAACTGTCAGCAACAACAGGCAACAGTAACAATAATGCTATTTGACATGACAATTCTGGTTATTTCATCTGATAGTCATTAGTTATGAAATTTCATTACAGTTATTTAGCTATTACAGCTACAAATGGTCCACTAATTGCAACCTTTACTTGATAACCAGATCAAACCCCACTTCTTTACTTAATAGCCTTTCCTCTATGGAGGCACCTTTAAGGAGTAGTCACCGCAGTTAAACGGCTAAGACAATTAAGGCTCCCTGTTGTCAGGAGAAAAGCCCACATCTGGGCTGGACACCCTGTGTGTACCTTAAGACAGACCTTAAAGAGTCTCTTTTGCATTGACTACTGAGGTAACCTAAGGATATTTTCTCCTCCACAATCAACTCTGTTTATGATTTCTTAAAACTGAGATTAGGGCCTTCCTGTTTTCCTGCTTCTCAAGGGCACTGTAAGAACAAATATGTTAATAATTTTTACATACTGACAATATTAATGTGCAGAGTATGTGTACCTTGGACATGGAAATGAGACTAGGATGTATTCTCTGGGGACCTGTCTCTTAAATTTTCCCAGAAGGCATATGGTTTGCTGTGAATGCATAGAAAGCAGCAAAATGTGTGGGAAGGTCTCAAAACTTCACTTCTAACATACAAATCCCTGTAGTTACATTGCCATCTGTTTTTTAAATACTGTATGTTCACCAAACCTGTCACACCACTGCTTTGATACTGAGGTTTCTTTGGTATGTTACTTCTCTCTTTTCTATTTTTATCACAGCTGGATTTAAACTATAACTACTTTCATAGATGGCAAAAGCTACACTATCAAAATCTTTTGTTTTTTCAACCTGTAACAAATTACATATCAGAAATGAAGTCTATTGTGCAGTACTTTCAGTTGCCTCTTGGCTTGTTGTCTGCTCACAGAGACTGTATATGAAACATAATAAAAGAGATTTCAGGAAACAGGACACTTCATCTAAGCACACACTTTGTCCACATGCTGATAGTTTTTCATCTCCTTTATGGTACTCACTGTGAACCTTGTACTGTGATACACATGGAGCAAACTTTAACTGACAAACTGATGATCCTCATCTATCAGAGCAGCCATATGCAACCCTTATGTGACCATCTCGGCTGCATATGTACTGTATACACAGCACTTGCAATTAAAGGTGGTTTTAAGTACTAAGAACAAAAAAGCAGATAAGGTTTGAGAGAGACATATTAAGAACATGAGAGATACCCCCACCTTCTGAAATGCTGATAGGCAACTTACTGCTAGGGCAACAACAGGCACTAATGTGTTTGGGATCAAAGCTGGCTCAACTTCAGCCAGCTCAGAGAGCAGACAAAGCTAGTTCAACCATCCACATCTAAGCTTTGGATCTACAGCAGTGCTTTTAATCTCTCTGCCTTTCAGTTTCTTCATCTGTATAAAGACATTAAGAAATTCCAAATATTCACTACGAAAGTGCAAAATAATCATTGAAAAACATTGTCCTGTCCAAGAAAAAGAAGATTGGGCTGGACTGCAGACTAACAGTCACTTTTCTGTCTTTTTCTGCAGCTATTAAGTTCATCATTCAGTTTGCGACAGCTTTAACAGAACGTAGACAGTCTCCTCAAATCGGAACATCCATAAATGAATATTCAGGGTGCTTTCCCAGATACAAAGATTATCCTCAAGCAAGGAGAAATGATCACTGAGGTCCCTTACATCCTGATGTGAGTAAAACAAGCAATTTCTCGTTTGAAGTGAAGGACTGGTTAGGAACATAATACTACAACAGGGTTAGGGGGCCGGGAATGGAGGATGATGCCTTGCTGCAATTAAATTAGAAGCCCGCAAAGGGGGAAAAAGTGAAATACATGTCCCTGTTTCATATTTTCTGTTGGAAACTAGGAAGTTGTTTTCGCTTATTACAGGTTGGGTTTTTTTGCAAATTCCTCCTTGTTAACCTAATCTTTTCAGAGAGTCTTTAAAGGGCTTATGATGCTATTTAGGTATGCAATTTAAAGTTGTTTGAAGACAGTCAGTCTGAATAATAATCAATGACAATGATTAAGCTCTTTGGTGGCTGGAAAGTAGGAGAAGGTCTGTGTATTCCACATATATTTCTTCTGGTATGAGCTGTTACAGTTTGGTCACTGCCAAAGCCAGAATACTGAAAAGGATGGTATTTGAGTCTGACTCTGTTTTTTTTTTCTGCTGTACCTGAATAGGACCAATAGGTAAAATGCAGTTGCTGTCCTCTAATTAGAAGCCCAGCTTGTCTGAGGAGCAAAAGTGAGATGCACTAGTACTTGGATAGCCTGATGTTCGTTTAGAAAGAAAAAATGGAATTTTTGGAAAAAATGGGAAACAACCAAATATTACCTTTAAACTGTGCTGCACAGAAGTCTCAATTTTATGAAAAAAAAAAAAAACAAAAACATAATAATAATAACCTTATGGCTTCAGACACACTATATGTAAATATGACTAGTGCAAGTTAGTGGCATGTAGTGACAGGCAAAAGAGAAGTCCCTCACTTCCCTTACAAATGTTGTATATTGAATAAATTACTAACCATAGAAAAATCTTCTCATCTATGCAAAGCAGAGAAAAGGCAGTCATACCTGAAATGACCTATTTGAACACAAAAAAACCAAAAGCCAGTCATCATAAAGCCTTCTCCATACAAGTCAGAAGTTTCTAATTCATGCTGAGTATGGGTTGTGCAAAAAACACATTTCTCTGTCACCATACCATTTGCTTAAAATCAGGTTTTTATGGTGTGGGGGCAGGGTAGGCAGACACAATTTCATGCTTTTTCCCATTTCTTCACTTTCTCTATTCTTATCATACTGGTTTCATATGGTAGCACTTTCTGGAGCAACCACAGCCCTAAAAGCAAAATTCAGTTGTCTATGCATCAAGTTATCTCAGCAAAAAACACACAATTTTTCACTTCTCTGAAGATGCTTTGTGCACAGCACATTATCACAGCTCTACTGGATGATGTAACTTTCTCCAGTCACTCGTATCAAAGTGAAAGTGAAGTTTTAAATTTCTGTGTTAATATGATTTTTATCCAGCAAGTACCTAGAGACAAGATGGGGAGGGGAGGAGAAAAGGAAAGGGTGGGCTCTTCCTTACTGAAAGATTCCTGGAGAAGTTTCCTACTTTGCTGTCACTATTCAGGCAGACATGATGAGGAGCTCAGTTCCTTTTTACTGCCAAATTTCATTCTGAACTTTTCCCAAAGTCCTTCCTAAACTTTGTCCCTACCAAATAAAGCAGACGTGCCTGGTTTGCATTGCAATTCAAGAAAGCAGTTAATTATGTTATTACTGTTAATTGTTATCATGGGTTTTTTTGCCATCCAGGAAAATATTTCACTGTGTTAAGCAAACACTGTACAAATGCAGATTGCAAATTCTATCACTTGAATGCCTAGATAAGTCAACTTTATAAATAGGAAATGTAGCCAAACAAGTTGAAACTATTTTTTTAAGACTTTTTTTTTTTTTTTCTACTGGGATAAAGCATTTCTTTCTTCTGATCAAGCAGTGCCAGGTTTCTGATACTGTTTAGGCCACATCCAACCTGGCCAATGCAGAAGCATGCCATTTTTTATGAAAAGGAAAAAAGTGCAGCTCACCATACGTCACCAGTCCGAATAATCAGGGGTTCAGATACTGGGACACAAAGTGGAGTATATTAACTGACAACAAATGCAGCCTTAGAGCACAGATTAAGATTTCAGAGTAAACTAAAAGATAACTGATGACATTCCTTCCTTCAGAAGTCCACCTTAATTAGAGGCTAATTTTGATCCTTCTTTCTATGTAAATTTGCACATTTATTCAGCTTAATTTTTTATTTATACTGTAATCAGAGCTACATAATAATAAATTTGAGTCAGTGATAATTACAAATTAATTGACAGTCATTCCAATGATGAATAGATATAATTGCAGTAATCTGACTAAAGTACTTACTGGGCAGATCTATACACTGAACTCTACACATTACGATGGTGTATAGTATAGTGCCACTGAGAAAAACTCTTCCTGAAAAAGGTTTTATGTCATGCTCTCATATCTTTATATTAACTCACTGAAACCAGACATAACTATTATCCTGATGCTAGCCTCATGTAGTTGTAACATTTTAATAAAAGTTGTCCCCATCTCCCGTCTGAGAAATACTGTGATCAAAATGTCAGATTAACAATGCCCTTGCTTTCTTTAAAAGAGAAGGTATCATTTGTATTCAATTCACAACACCTTCACACAGAACAAAAAAAAAAAAAAAAAAGAGATGTGAAGTGTTAATGTGAGTAAATACATGATTGTCAGAACAGCAGCCGAGTTACAAATCAAGTGGGTGTACATGCGGAAGTTAAATATCAATAGTGTTAAGAGTCATTTTTCAAATGTAAATATGCGGAAGGGTGGCTAAGTGAAAAAGGCCATGATCTGGTTGATGTGAGCAATCCTGTTTTCCTGGGGTTGCAGAAGTCCCAGAGAAAGCAGTGAACTATCCTTGAACAGCACGAGGGAGTAGCGACTTGGTAGATAAGAGAAGCGGAAACGAGTCCGGCAAATTCCGTTAGACCCCTTTGCGTGAACAGCACCCTTGTACCAATCATATAATTGCTTTAGACGTGTGGACAAGTGTAGTGAACCAATCACATAGATGTTGCTATCGCGTGCTCTGCTTAATTGTCTATATAAACCTTGTAAGTGCGTGAAATAAAGCAGAACGACTGTACTCATATTGAGATTCCATTGTTACTCTGGGTCCGTATCCCACTCCGACATAAATACATTATGATTGTATATATCTGTATTTAGACTTTGCAGACATTCAAATGCTGCTTCATGAAAAAAATTTGCACTTGTATGCATGAGTGGCAGGTTTAGGAAAGTAAAAATCCAAACCACGCCACTCTCACCACACACAGTACTGCTTACACTGTTACTAGTGGCTCTACTGCTTGTGTTCCTTGTGGCTCGAGCAAATGGTAAATGAGGATCTAACTAAGCTCAGTATTCTACAGAAACTTGCACCTAAGACAAATTCATTTGGATCCTTCTTTCCTTCTTTAATTATTTGGTATTCAGGTTTGGAAAGTAAGGGAGACAGCACT
The DNA here is from genome assembly GCA_013400055.1 of Nycticryphes semicollaris. Taxonomy (NCBI): domain Eukaryota; kingdom Metazoa; phylum Chordata; class Aves; order Charadriiformes; family Rostratulidae; genus Nycticryphes; species Nycticryphes semicollaris. The sequence goes on from VXBJ01003082.1 coordinate 172,206, forward strand.
TGACAGTAGTCATGCCCAAAAGCTTCACCAAAAGGAGAAGTTTTGTAATGCCTGAGAGAGCTTGAGGTGCTTTATCACCCCAGAAAAGTGACAAGGCAGATAGATCTCATTGCTTCAAAATGCCTTGCCCTTAAATCTCACACACTTAATTTTTCATTTAGTTGCTGATACTTGACCAAGCCATGTTTTAATTTAAATAGCTCATATGAAAAATTATTTTATTTTTTTTAGAGCAGAGATTTCATTCATAGTATCAAGTAAATTAATACGCAGTTCCTGCCAATGGCATTTCTCTCTATCACTTTTGGCTTAGATGTCTAGATCATCCTGGTTCATAATTTCTCATGCTTTTTTTCTCATGCTAATTAATTGCTACAAATTCCCGTAGCCAGAGAGAATAGTTATTTTAAATAGTTATTTAGTATGGATACATATAAATATGTAGGTGGATATATATTCATTTTTCATTGAGGCGAGCCAGCTGAGCCATTTCTTCTCCATATTCAAGCAAGGTTGTACTCAGTTTACTGCTCAGAAGTACATGAGGAAATCTGAGCCTCTTGGAGATTGCATCTTGTCTGTTTTTCAACATTTTTCCAACTTTTCCAACTTCATCTTCTCTTACGCTTTCTTATGTTTTCTCTTTTAAATCTTGAGTAAAGCTGTCAAATACACAATATGGAATGTACAAGCAATAATAGATATATTTAAGGCACAATAACAAATCGAGCCTTCTCCCTGTTTTCCTCCCCCAGAGGTGCTTGCAGCCCTGACACAGACCTCTCAGGTGCTTGGACAGTCTTCAGCCAACACTGAACTCCAATGCTCAAAGTTCACAAGTCCGCAGTTAATAGGCAAGAGAAGCCCAGTTTCAGTCTAACAGGAAGACATCGACTACACCTGCCATAATTTCAGACACCTCTCAAATCATCACAGTGTGGTCTTTTCAGTCAGTAGTATCTCATGCATGCTAGTATGTCTTGTGATTTTGGATTAATAATTCTCTTTTGTCTTCTAGAGCAGAAAAGGCTCAGGACTGATCAGCTTGAAGTCTGAACAGTGCAAGATTGTGTCTACCACACAAATGAAAATCTTTCAGTGTCATGATATACACTTTTGGCAGGGCCAAAGGAGATGTAGTTCTGGTAGCCCATGCCAGATGGAAGCAGAATGGGCTGCAGAATTGTGTGGCAGTCAGCAAAGAGTCTTGTTGCTGCCCTGCTTTTCCAGCATGACACGTTATGTGGCCCAAGTCACACTATCCCTCACCTATATAATGCACAGCTCAAAAAGCCTGTAACAACCATATTGATTACTGGATGTTAAGAGTGAAAAGCACCATTACAAACTCCATCTGACATCCTGTAATGGCATGGGCTGACAAATGCTCTATGATGACACCTGCACTATGCTCACACTAGAAAATCTTTTGGGGAAAAACAATTTTTATGTGAAAATTGAGGGAGATGTTCTTTCCCTGTTGATGCCCTTAAAAATTAGCCATTAGTTTTGATGAAGCCAGAAATTCTCCTTCTCTTTCCCTTGTTTTACTTTTGCCTCTCGCAAAATTACATCGCCTCACATTGTAGAATTTTTCCATATAAAATTTTATCTTAATATATTTGTTATTAAGAATGTGTTTGCATGAGAGCAAGAAAAGTAACAACTGTCATACTTTTGCTCTCTAGGATGCTACAATTTTAAGAGTAGATTTAAAATGAATGGCTACACAGCGCCGACCATAACTGAGAGGAGCCAGGAAAAAAGACACTGAAGAGGAACACACCTTTGCTCACAGTGATACTGTTGGCACATCTGCCTTGTCTTCCAGGAAGAAAAGGTTGGTCTTTTACACAATAATCTCATTCATTACACTTATAAATCTGTAATTTCACTTGAAAATTCAGAAGTGATGTCTCTGCTTTTTGTTTTCTTTTTCTTAAGGTTGCTTGGCAATATAAGAACTACTCTGAGCAAATTTCTGGCTCCAATTAAAAAGCAAACAATACTCTCCCATTCCCTTTCCTACACATCACCGCTCCAAATCTCTTTTTCTTCACATCAAATTCTTTTGGTCAAGTATTTCACACTGAAGGATGAATGACTTAATGGACTACTGGGATTCTGATTTTATGTCACACCAGAATTAGAGATTTCTATGCTGATTGTTTCCTGATTTCACACCAATCTCAATGACAAAAGAATCACTTCTATAAACACAGCAGTTGATCTTCAGCAACTGTCCACTGTGCATTCTTTTAGCCCATGGCAAATGCAAAATAAATTGAGTTTGCTTAGCCTTCTTTCACGCTAACTTAAATTAAGTTGCATTTGCCGCAGGCTAAGAGCGCTCAAATAGAAATTTATTGTGGATCTGCCAGCACATGGTAACTCTTACCCTGCAGTACTGTGTTTGTTCGATGTCTCAGACAGAGAAGTTTTAATGTGGCAAGTTCTCACATTAAGCAATAAAATTAATAAACACTTTACAATTTAGTGCCAGATCCTATGAAACAGGATGGGGGAGACTGGGTAGATCTGAATACTGCACACAGTACTCAAGGTAAGGCTGGTTATACTGTGTTTAATGCACCCCAAAATTATTACTACTTCCTGAGCAACTTTGAGCTCTGTTCCCTGCCAGTAATTTGCCACATGGGCATGCTTACTCAATATACAGAAGAATCGGGACAATGATGAAAGACCTTAGCTCCCTCCACTCTCAAAAAAAGAGCTCAAAGAACAATAGACTTGTTTCTTTTTTATCACAAGGCAATCTTCATATGGCACCAGAGTCCCCAAATCTGTGGGGTTTTAATAGCGGTTGGCTACATGCTGTGAATTCATGTGAATTCCCAGCTGTAAAGCCAAAAGCCCAAGCGAGTAACTGAGTTACTCACCAAGGTAAACCTGCAGGAAAGTAACGCACAGTGAAAGCTACTTCTACTCTAACAGAAGAGCTTTCTAACAGCTTTTGCGCAGAAACTTTTCTCACAGCAAAATTTTACATTCTAGAGGGTCCAGTCTAAGAATAGATAAATACTAGAAATTATCACAAAAATAAATGAAAATATTTTAAAAGGATTATTTTTATTTGAAATTGTATGCTTGCATTTTGCTGATTTTCCTGTGTATGTGTAGCAGGAATACAGTTTTCCTTTCTTTTTGAGGAAAATCTGCATTTTGGAGACTGAAAGAGGTGTTTACTATTTTGTATCATTTTCAATAAATATTGGGAGAACAAGTGTGAAGAAAGTAGACTTTTTTCCTCTCCTTTGCATTATAACATTACTTTTTTTTTTATTCTTGAGGATGTAGTTTTATTAACTTTAAGCATTATCCAATACCTGAAGATCTATACTTTAATTCTTGCTTGTTTAACCACCATTCAAAAAACTTTACAGAAATTGAAAATTTCTAAGGTAAGACAATCTTTCTCAATATTGCTCTTGTAAAAATGTTACCCTTTGGTTAATCTCTTTTAATTTAGGTAAATTGAAGTAGCTAACAAGAAAAAAAACAGTTCTCACAGTCTCCTCCCAAATGCCTAGTAAAATTGTGTGGTAAAATTCAAGCCAATTACCAGGTTATTTGCTGCGAGTGTTCACATTTGTACATTCTGAGTTATGGCAGACATAAGATTTACGCTCAGTTAAAGAGAAAAGGAAGCTTTTACACGGCGCTTCCTGGGCTATTCTTGGATTTTAACTAGTAGCATCTGGCTGTTGGTGAAACAAGTGTATCTGCATATTCTTTTAGAAGTCAAATTATGAGACTTAAAGCCTAATCAGTGTGTTTCTAAGATTTCTCCTTTTAATACTGAGAAATTGTTGCTGTTTTAGCTGTACTTAAGTTTCTATTTCGAGAAATCCTGAAGCAGTGTAATATAGGTAAGAACTTTTCAGTATTTTTTCATGATGCTTGGATTTGGTATTTATTACAGCTTATTTGCAATACACAAGACTCATTTGGCAGGTAATTTTACTGTTTTACTTAATATTTTTTGCCAGTGAAGTTTTGAATGTTGGCTTCAAGAGCAGGACCACTACCTTTAACGCTCAGAGAAGTCAGCAAAGGCTCAGGGTCAGCCAGCTCATTTGTCTGTCAGGCTTGTTATCATACATAGGTGGATCTGTTTTCTCATAAGGTACAAAATTGAAGCTCTCCTTCTCCATGAGTGCAGAATGACCTTATAAAGCTTGAGGTTATAGCTCCCTATATCTTCAATTAAGTGATATAAAATGGCTCAAGAACCATCAAAATGTCTATCATTCTTAATCTGTAGGTATTTGCTCTGATTTCTAAAGAATTCCATGACGTTCTAAACAAGCGAAGGTCTGTTCCATGGCCATCCATGGGATGTTTTTAAGTGTCATGTATATTTCTTTTAGGCATTAAAATCTTGTGATATTCAGAATTGATCTAAGATTTTGCTTAAAGAAGATGAAAAATTCACCATTTACATGTGGCATAGATGAGCCACATATCAAGTGACATGAGCTGACCCTGTGTCTATGCCAAAGAACCGTTACCTTTCCTGAAAATATTCCAGAGCAAGCACCAGCTACAACAACCTCTGTCACCAGCCAGGGGTTCTCCCAGCAGTTGGTCAGTCAGATCCTTGTTTTGCCAACCACTCAGCAAGAGCCTTTTTTATGCCAAATCATGAGCCAGGGTGTTTATTCCGCACATGGGCCAGACAGTCTTATTTCCTCTGGCCAGACAACCAGAGCTTTACTGAACCTGCTCACCAGCCAGAGCCTACTTCAAACCCTCTTTGACCCAAACTGGCCAGCCACCCAAACCCCTATTTCCCATCTGGCCAGCCAGAGTCTACTTAGCCCTCTTAGACCCCAGCTAGTAATCCAGAGGCTACTGAGAGCCCCTGTGATCTCCAGCCAGACAGCCAGAACCATACTCCCCTAGTCAGCTAGCAAAAGCCTACTAAGACACATCTTTGACCCTGGACAGCTAGCTAGACCGACCCAACTTAGAACCCTCTTGGACCCAGGATGGCCAGTCAGAGCCTAATCAGAACTCTCTTGGACGCCTGTCAGCAAGGCAGAACCCACTCAGAGTTGGGATGCTCCAGCCCTCCGATCATCTTTGTGGCCCTCCTCTGGACTTCTTCCAACAGGTCCATGTCCTTCCTGTGCTGAGGACTCCAAAGCTGGACACACTACTCCAGGTGAGGTCTCACCAGAGTTGAATAGAGGAGCAGAATCACCTCCTTCGACCTGCTGGCTACACTGCTTTTGATGAAACCCAGGATGCGGTTGGCTTTCTGGGCTGCCAGTGTACATTGCCAGCTCACACTCTACCTCCTCTCAGTCTACCTGTCCTTCCTTCCACCCTCTGTTGGTCTTCTTTTTGCTTTTGAGCTTGTTCAGGAGCTCCTTGATCATCCATGAAGGCCTCCTGGCTTTTTTGCCTGACTCCTTCTTTCTTGGGATACACAGCTACTGAGTTTGGAGGACATGATCCTTGCATAACCAGCTTCCTTGGGCCACTCCAGTGCTTTTTCCCATGTTACCCTCCCAAGCAAGTCCAACAAGAAGCCAAAGTCTACTCCCCTGTAGTCCAGAGTAGTGAGCTTGCTGCCCTAAGGATCTTGAATTCTACCACCTCATGATCACTACAGCAAATGCTACCCTTGAGCTTGACATACCCCAGCTGGTCAGCAAGAACCTACACCTGTTTACTCATAAGGCCAGCTAGATTCCTACCCCACTCACCTCAGTTGGCCAGCCAGCACCAGATACTTCTTGCCCCAGCTGGACAGACAAAACCTTCTGGAACTTGCACTAGCCAGCCAGAGCCCTACACTACTTGGCCTGGCTGGCCAGCCAGAGGCCTACACAATTTGCCCCTGCCAGCCAGCCAGCAGCACATACCACTTGCCTCAGCCAGCCAGAGCCTTACACCAACACATACTGGCTAGCCAGCCAGAGCCCTACACTTGCTTGGCTTGGCCTGCCAGGCTGAGAGCTGAACCAGCATGTGACTCCAGTAAGCACCAATGCCATCTCCCATAAGAGACTAAACAGATGCTTATAAAAAGGATACGGTACAGCCTCCTCATCTCACCAGACCTCCCCCATCTCCCTGAGGACCAAGCCCTACAGTGGGTCGCTATGGCATTACACTGTCCCAGGAGTCCTGCACAGAATTCTCAGTCCCCTTCAAATGCACCACAGCACTAAGGCAGACAACCCCCAGGCAGGAAGCCCTTAAATAGGTACAGCAGCCCCACCCACATTCCATAACTTGCCAATCACAAAGCAGCTAACAATCACCAGCCAGCTAATCCGGAGGCACATGACAAATTCTCCACCACCTTATAGAATCGACAGAGCATAGCAACCATTAGGTGGGGGTTAATGGGTCAGCAAAGGCTGCTGGGGTGGCTGGAGGAGGTGATGGGGTGGAAGAAACACAAAGCCCACGCAGAGAAACAAAACAGTCCCATCAGCCAGCCACTGGCATACGTCTGGCCCACGGCAGCCCCAGGCTTCGCCTGGCAGCTCCAGCAGCCTTTGAGAGCAACCTCCTGCCAAACCAGGTATCGCTCTGCTCTCCCTCCCTGTCCAGGCATTTGGGACAGGCTCCTTTCCCACGTGCAGAAGCAATGCGACACCCCACAAATGCCTGCACATTTCTTGCTGATTTAACTGCAAATAACATGTGACTTGTAAAGTAATCCTTTGCAAAATACAGTCATATTGCTAAATGTGTAAAGCTTGTATTTTAAAAGCAGTAATGCCACACAAGGAGAACTGATGAATTTCAGCCATTAAAATCTACAGTCACTGACTCCTTCGCTCAGAGATGCAGCATGCCTATGCTTGCTGCACTTGACACCCCCCACCCCGCCCCCTGTCCCCGTTGACTGACTGGCAGATACCTGCAAGCTTTCCAGTTAAAAGCCATCTAGCTAGTGTAGCAGCCATGCAAAGTTCACACAGTTAAACACTCTGCAAATTGAAGCCAGGGGATTTATGATATTTACTTAGTTTCCCCCTGCAAGCAGAAAGAAAGTCGAAGCTACCAATCCATTTTGGAAAGTCCTGTTTGCAACATTCAGTAGCAATTTTCAAATTAATCTACACTTTCCCACTCAGTTTTCAGACACTGTACTCACCAGATCTCAATTTGTTGATCAACCACAAGGTTGGGTGTCTCCAGAAGTGTCATTCATGGTAATGAAATGGTGTTTTTCAGTTGTGGCAAGCTGACCTTAGCTGGCTGCCAGAGGACAACCCACAGGGTGTCTCACCCCCTCCTCAGCAAGACAGGGGGAGAAAACATGATGGAAGAGCTCACGGATTGAGATAAGGACAGGGAGATCACTTACCAATTACCTTCATGGACAAAACAGACTCCACTTGGGGAAATTGATTTATTGCCAATTAATAACAGAGTACAATAATGAGAAATGAAACCAAAAGTAAAACCACGTTCCCCTCCCACCCATCATTCTACCCAGGATCAGCTTCACTCATGACTTTTCTACCTCTTCCACCTCCCAGAGAGAACATGGAATGGGGTTTGAAGTCAGTTCATAATGTTTTGTCTGTGCTGCTCCTTCTTCCTTACAGTCTTCCCTTACTCCAGCATAGGGTCCTTCCCACAGGAGACAGCCCTCCATTAACTTCTACAATGTGAGCCCTTCCCATGGGCTGCAGTTCTTCACAAAATGCTCCAAAGTGGTGTCCCTTTCCATGGGGCCACAGTTCTGCAGGAATATATTGGTCCAGCATGGGTCCCCGACAGGCCACTGGTCCTGCCAGAAAACTTGCTCCTGTGTGGGTTTCTCTTAATGGGATGCATCATCTGCCAGGAGCCTGCTACTGCATGGGGACCTCCACAGGCTGCAGCTTCCTTCAGTGCATGTCCACCTGCTCCAGCACAAGGTCCTCCACAGGCTGCAGTGTGGATATCTGAGCCACTGTGGTCGACACTACAGGCTACAGGGAAATGCCTGCTCCATCATGGTCTCTCCAGGGGCTGCAGGGGAACCGCTGCTCAGGCAGCTGGACAACCTCCTTCTCCTTTTCCCACCTCAGTGTTCCCATGGCTGTTTCTCACACTTTTCCCCTGGCTGCTGGATGGCATTTTGCCTTTTCTGACACCAGCTTTCTCCAAGGCGCCACCATCATGGCTGCGGTGCTCAGCCATACCAGGCTGTGGGTAGGTTGGAACCAGCTGGAACTGGCTGTGTCCAGCTCGGGGCAGCCTCAGCTGCTCCCCACAGGGGTCACCTGGCAGCATCTCTTGACAGCCTTGGCCTGGGTACCCTCACACCTTATATTGCGGCAGAACAATGCCCTGTTTACCAGCTCACCTGATTGAAAATCATGGGAATATTTCTTTGGAAATGGAAATAGGTTTGGGTCTACATTTCCAAATATATACTGGAGATAATATAAAGATGGATTCCTCCCTTTGTAGCGACAGGGAAGAGCACTTTACTGCAAGGGAAACAAGACTCAAGCAAATGTGACTATGTCTTAAGAAGAATAAAAGCAATGAAATGTGGCCTTTTTTTTACTTGAACAATTGTCTTGGATAGATGCATAAAAATATTGTAGAGACAAATCTAGAATACTCTTCACATTTTTCATCCTCCTCCACCATAGTGCAGAAACCTGCTGTATACCTTTGGTGACTCTCAAGTATTTATTGCATCTGATAGTAGTTCTCTGAAATGCTTACGATCATCTCTTTGGGACACATGCCAGATTAGCAATATCCCAAAACTTTAGCACATAAGCCTTATGAAGTGTTGTTGGCACTGGTGGCTAAGGCACTTAATTTAATGAGATGGGCTTGCCATTGCTGAAACTGCTGAATGTAGTATTTTCAACAGAGCCAAGGAAAAATTTAATTCATTAGAACTCTGAAACTGTGTTCAACTATTGTTACTGTCATGCAACGTTTTGAATATAAATTCTGTGGGCAAAAGGCCCACAGAAATAGTATTTCACTCTTTGAATTTGCACATATTGGTGAAGACCATTTTCATTCTTCTCCTGATGTGTTGTATTGTCTTGTAGGCTGCCACAACATAGCCTACGATTACATACCTGATGCCTATAAACCAATAGCAAAACACACAATTGTTATAATATGTAACTATTATCTTCTGTAATGACAAACGACACTATGCTTTTGCAGTAAGATGAATCGTCTCTGCTAATATGGAAACGTAGAAAAGAAAATGAAAGTATAGTGCCATCATTAGTAATCATAATCTGAAATGGGAAGAAAATTAGATTAGAGCCTTTAGGAAAAATTATCAATCCC
>VXBJ01003082.1:183272-206394 GCA_013400055.1 Nycticryphes semicollaris
ATTTAAATATAAAATATTGTTTAATGTTCTATTATTAAAGGCTTTTACTTACCACTTTAGAAACAAAGAGAATTGTGTCAGTTCAGACAGCAATGTAGTAAAAAAGAAATGCTGCTCTACACTTTCTTCCCTTCTGCAATAATTTAATCTTAACATAATATTATTCATAAAAAGAGTTAATTTCTAATATGTTCAGAAATGGATGTGATTGAAATGGACAGAAAAAAACAGTAACAACAGCGGTTTGCTCTATGTGTCTGTTAACTACTAGAGGAATTCATATGCTGTTCTGTACTAAATAAAAGAAAAAAAAAGTAAAAAGAANACTCAGAAAGACTTTCAAATTTGATTAGATGATGAAACCCAAGACATGCCAATAATACCGAAGTGCTAACCTTCTGAGTACCATACCGTAATGTTTTGTGGTGTTAAGAATCTTCCTTGAAATGAATTTCTGCAATTCATACTCTCTCTCAATTCCTGACTGAAAGTATCATTCAGTTTCACTGTAATTTTTGAGATAAACTAAAATGTTCTGCTGCAATTATGAAGGGCCAGAGTTGAATAAACCTGCAGAATTTTAATGAGTTTGCAGCGGTAATTATTTTTAATTGCCTTTCATCTCGTTAGAGTACCAGGTGGCAGCTATGTAACCTCACCATGGATGCTGATTGTCTATATGGCCACATATTGCTCTGCAGACACTAATGAACAGGCATTCGATGTCCAAAGCCTGCATAGTGGTCTACTAACAGCAACTTGTTAGTTCCTTGGAACAAGAGGAGTCTGACTCTGACCTCACTCACTCTAAAATGAACTGCAAAGATATCACTGTGTCATACCACTTCCAGCATACCTTTTTAAACAACAAAATAGAACATATATATGTGTGAATATATTATGTTCTATTTTCTATTTTTAACTAGATATTAANCAACCAAACCAATCAACCTAGCTTTGGCTTAAGAAAGAAACATAACATTGTGAATTTAATTCCATAGTTATGCAAAAAGGTACAGCTTTGTAGGAGCAGTACTTTTTAATATATGCAGATTAGAGACTTGCAATAAAAACAAACAGTACAGAAAAAAAACCCTAATCTATTTTTCTTTTACTACTGGAATAATATGGTTGTTACACCCTGTTATCAGAAGTGTGTCTGAGTACTGGCTTCCAGATGCCTGAAAACAAAATTATCCCTATTTAAGTTATATAGCATTGATGACAAAATCAGCATGAGATAACAGCCTGAGATGAACTACCTGCAAAATGCAGACATTTCCTTGACTATTTTATAATAGGATGAAGCTCTAGGATGTAAATCCTGTAATGCAGTATCATTAGATTCTCTTCTTTTTGTCCAGATAGATGTTGACTTCTGTATACTTTCTTTCTGTTTTTTTTTTTTTTTTTTTTTTTTTTTTTGTTTTATTAAGAAATAAATTCTACAGAACAATTGATCAATTTATTTCACGTGTCCTTTTTTTCTTACCTGCACTTTGTACCTTTTCCATAGATATTTATTTCAAACACCTCAACTGCAGAGTTAGAAAAGATATGCATTTTACCGGATTTATATTAATAATAACCATATGTCTGATGTTGGTTATCTGCTCACAATTGAGCTTTAAAGCTTTTCTTTTCATTAAAATACTTTCTTCCCTTGGCACAAGGCAGTGGATAGCTCAGGGCAACATGGTCTCAGAAAACATCTCTCACCTTAGATATTATTTAGAAAAAATGGATTTTCTCATGACCTGTAGGATTTTCTCAGGCTCTAAACTGATTATCTAAAACTGGATTTTTTAGCCAAAAATGCCTCTCTTGCCTCTGAGTTCCTACACTAAGACATGATAAAATAGCTAATGGTCTTAAAAAAGCCTGTAAACTAAGTTTCTGGAAATTGAGGTATTGCCAGTCATTTTTACCAGTATTTTAAAACTTTGTCTTAGAAACTTTTTTTTTTTTTTCCCCTCCATATTGAAGTTGTATGCTTCATTTCGATGCTTAAGAAACATTTTCATTTCTGTATATTCTGGGTTTTTTACATCAGTACTATTATAAAACTAATCATAATAAGATTTCTTGTTTATCAACAATGGTACATGAGATAGACAAGTTACATATATTCCTTTTTATGTAAAACACTGCAGATTAGATTGTCTTTCACAGCAACAACCTTCTACTACTTTCAGCAGAGTTGGGAGTAATTAAGAGAAAAAGAATTGGTGTGTGGACTGTTGTAGTCAAAGATGGATTAAATCAAGAAACAGCCAAAATGAATGTTACCTAAAAAATACAAGGAAATTAAATGTAATGGTGTCTGCCCCGATGTAACATGAGAGTGGACAAGGTCTAGGAAGACACCTTACATAGTCTGGTCTATTTTTGTGACCTACATGATCATATAAACATAATTGATTAAAATCATCCATTTGCAAACACAGATTGGGGTAACTCCAAAATCAAAGAAACATTGCAACACTGTTAAGGTCAATCAAAAAAGGAAATTCAGCTAAAAATGAGCACACTTTAGATAATTTTTGTATGCATAAGGAGACTTACAGCTCACCCTGGAATAGTCAGTCTATGAAAAAATTGTGGAAAATGCAGTAAAGCTTGTATGTAAAAGGCTATAGGTGAGTTTGCATTAATCATGGAAGGTTTCATAGTTCAAGCACCAGTCTCTCCTTTGCAAACGTGGACTTTTTCTACAATTACAGTTGTGTCAGGACTTTTGTATCAGCACAGCTTGAAATCATCAGTAGCTAAGCTTGTTATGGATAATCTTATTTATTCTGCCACCTCTCTGCAAGATAATCACATTATGGTTTTCTCAAGGGCTTATCACCTTGAATCCACCCAGGACCTGTAACATGCACAGAGAGGGAGAAAGAGATGTACAGATGTATGAAAAACTTAGCCAAAGTTCTTTTCTCTTTATGCTTAGAATGATTGCATCAAGACACAAAATTATTGCTGCATATATTATATCTTTCCAAAGAATAGAATTAATTAGCATAAAAAATAAATATAAATGTTATGAACGACACTTTTGATAAGGAATCAGCATTTACATTTTCTATTGGAAAGTATAAAATAGAGAGCATAGTATATTAAAAAATACTCTTATCTATAATGAGTTAATGATAATCCCAAAGAGTACAGATATGATTTCTGTAGGAAGACCAAGATAAAATTTGCCTTTCAATAAGGCACGGTATAAAGGGAATACTTTCCTCCAACCTTTTAATAAGTGTATGAGAAGATGCAATTCCTTGGTTGAATTACTGCAAACTAGACATTGAAAAGAACTTAACAAAGCCCTGGTAGATATTTTAGACAATGCCCAGGTATTTCAAGAGGCAGAATTATCTATTATTTCATCACTTAGAATTCTAGTCTAGATTGGATTAAATGCTATTAAGTACTGCACATAAAACAATCTTCCACCGGAAAAAAAAAATGTATTAATGTGTTCCTATTTATAGAATCTAGTATTATGCACAAAAGTATATGGGTAATTGTTATGAATTTTTCAGATTTTTTTCAAACACATATGATATGAAGGTGTCAGAGCCCATCTCTTAATATGTTCAGCAATAGTTACTTTATAAATTTACTCCAAATTAATTTTCATCCAGAGGATCCATAGTATCCATTACGACTTCCCTTTGAAGATGGACTTTGACCCTTTCAGTTACTCAATCCAATACAGTGACTGAATCAGTGAAATTAAGCAACAATTCTATCTCTTCATTGTCTTTCCAGACTAATTTTCCTCTCGTGTTGCCACTTTTTTGAATGTTGCCAGTCAGTGCAAGTTCTGTGAAACAGGGGACCAAGTTCAATATTCAGAAACACTCATGTATTAGTAGAAATTTGGGATCCCTGTAGACAGAACATGATCCTAAATGCTAGAAGCTTTTCTTTGGCTGTAGTCCTGCGTGACTCACATGGGTATTAGTTTTTATTAGTAAGCATCAAATACTTCTTCATTCCCATGTATGTAGCTGCTCCTTAGATAAGCACAGATATTAGTACGCTTTATGCAGTATGGAAGGTGATTAAGTATGAAGTGCTATTTTGAATTTCACGTGAATCCTTCTGCCTGAAGTGCAACATGCTGTGCAAAGTGAAAAGATTTGGGAGTTTGATATGGTCTTAATTTCTTCTCTCCATAAAGAAGAGTTTTCAGTGCTGGGAAAAGAAAGCACTCACATGTCTTAATTCAGAAACAAAATCAAATTACAGACTTTTTCAAAAGATATTTTGTGCTTTAGATGTAATTATTTTAAATGTGTATTGTCATAGTGGTCTCTTGTGACATAACTCTGCTGTGATGCACAGCAGAAAAAATGTACAATAACGAAATGAGACTGTTAGGATTTACTTTTTTTTCTAAACATTTGCCTGACATAAAAAAGTTACTTCAAAATTCACCAAAAATTATTCATAAAGGAAAATGTGGAATACTTATTCAATTAAGCCAACATGCTTGACAATATCCTTTGGGAGGCTGCCCTGAAGGATATAGAAGTCCAGGAAGGCTGGACATACTTCAAGAGAAAAGTCTTAAAGGCACAGGAGCAGGCTGTCCCTGTGTGCCGAAAAACTAGTAGGCAGGGAAGGAGACCAGCCTGGCTAAACGGGGACCTTTGGCTGGATCTCAAAAGCAAAAGGAGAGTCTATGACCTTTGGAAGAAGGGTCAAGTCTCTCATGAAGCCTATAAAGATGTAGTAAGACTATGCAGGGATAAAACTAGGAGAGCCAAAGCGCAGCTAGAGCTCAACCTAGCTACAGCTGTTAAGGATAATAAAAATTGTTTCTATAAATTCATTAACAATAAAAGGAGAATTAGGGAAAATCTCCCTCCTTTATTGGATGCAGAGGGAAACATAGTCACAAAGGATGAGGAAAAGCCTAAGGTGCTCAATGCCTACTTTGCTTCAGTCTTCAGCAGTGGAACTAGGTGTTCCCTGGACCTGGCCTCAGGAACAAGGACACAGGGAGGGGAACCAGAATGAGGACATTGCAATTAGAGAGGAAGTGATCAGTGACTTGCTGCACTGCCTGGATGCACACAAGTCTATGGGACTGGATGGGCTACACTCAAGAGTGCTGAAAGGGTTCGCAGATGTGCTCGCCAAGCCACTTTCCATTATCTTCCTGAAGTCATGGCTAACTGGGGAGATCCCAGTGGACTGGAGGATAGCAAATGTAACAACCATCTACAAGATGTAAATTAGTAAATTAGTTTGGCTGCTTGCACTGTGTAACCTCATTTTAAACACCTGGGAAGTGGTGGATGATGATAAAAGGAAGATTGGAGAGACTTGGAAGAATACAGGAAGTGGAGACCGGAGTAAATGAGGGTGCTCAGCAGAGACCTGGATGACGTGGAAACTTGGGAAGCCTGAAAAGTGCACCTGGTGTAATGAAATGAGTACTGCTGGACTGAGAGCTGGGAGTTACAGAGGAAATTGGTAAAGAATACTTTTTGTTCTGCTCTTGTATTTTAGCTAAAATTTAGACACTAAATAGATGTTTTAGCTGAATTATTCATCCATTATAACATCCTGGCTTGTATCAGAAATAATGTGGCCAGCAGGTCTAGGGAAGTGATCATCCCTCTACACTTGGCACTGGTGAGGCTGTGGGCACTCAGTGAAGTGGGACTGTGAAGTTTTGGGCGCTTCACTACAAAAAAAGATACTGAGTTCTCAAGACCCCCTAGAGAAGGGCAACAAAGCTGAATGGTCTAGGGACCAAGTCTTATGAAGAGGGCCTGAGGGAAACGGGGTTGTTTAGTCTAGAGAAAAGGAGGCTGAGGGGAGACTTTTATCACTCTCTACAACTACCTGAAAGGAAGTTGGGGCAAGTCAGTTGCTTCTCCCATGTAAGAAGGGACAGGTCAAGAGGAAATGGCCTCAGGTTGCACTAGGGGATGTTTAGATTAGATATTTGGAAAACATTCTTTACCGAAAGGATTATCAAGCATAGGAACAGGCTGCCTGGGGAAGTGGTTGAATCACCGTGCCTGGAGGTATTTAAAAGACTTGTAGATGTAGCACTAAGGGATGTGATTTAGTGGTGGACTTGGCAGTGCTAGGTTAATGGTTGGACTTGATGATCTTAAAGGTCTTTTCCAATCTAAACGATTCTATGATTATATTCATTAGCTGTGCCAGAGGTAACTGCTCAGAATTCGGTCCTGCTTAGCATGCTTAGTCCCAGGGGACTGGCAACAGATCTGAGGTGGCTGCCTCAAGCATGGCATGACATTTCTTAACACTGAATGTTCCTAATCAATTCTTTATGGTCTCTGTGCATCTTACCTTGCTTAAATTATTGAGGTTTTTCATTTATTTATTTGGACCTCTGCCCCTTGTTAGCCCAAGCAGAGAAGAGCTGACTCATTATCAAGCCTTTGCATTTACAATCAGGTATCAAACATCTTGTTGGAAAAAAATGCCATACACACACACCAGTGTACAGAAATCTGTGATTTCACATCCAGGTTATTGAGCTTTTAAAATGATGCTGGTGACTTTCATACAGTATACTCGGCAGGGAGAAGAAAAGCTAGCATCTTAGAGAAGACGGCTCTTGGCTTTTCATCACAGAAGAGAGATTTCCTTTCTGGATTTCACTACTGAGAAATGAAAATGGCGCAAAAAGACCTGACCTGCTTCTTCAACTTCTCTCCCTGTGACAGTGTCTCACCAATTGTCCTTTGGGAACTAGGAAGTCTCAAGTGACTTCAAGGATTTTTTAAAGAATCTTCTATATTCTCTGCAGTGTAATTACCTTTTTTACCGTTGAAAGTTCTTTTTCGAGATCTCAACTTTATGCTTAGAAGTAAGAATCACAAACTTAATTACACTATGTTATTCATCTATGTTGCTCACTTGGTAACTTGCCCCAACTTCCTGCCATATATCCTATATTACACTCCGCTATGCATCAGACCTCACTGTGACCTCTTGCTGGTCTGATACCACTTGGTGCTGTACAGGTGAACAATTATTAGTAACGCTCAGACCTAAATTAACGCAATGGTTTCCTTTACTTGGCTCCATGTCTGCTTACTGGGATTTAAACAGACTACTTAAAACTAAGCAGTACTTCAGCAGTATTTCTTCAGCAGTATTTAAGAACGTTGCTTTCTCTCACCAGTATATTAGTAGTTACATAGCTCCTTTTAACTACTGCTGCTCTACAGCAAGTGTAGAAGTTACTAATATATTACAGGCAGTTTGGCTTTTTTGTCTGGATTGATATTTTGAATCCAACATTCTGTCAGCTTTTTCTATACTGTAATCTAAACACAAATGTCAAATACTACCACTCACTATACTTACATGCTGATACATGATTCTGAAGAGAATACAGAAGGATAAATATAATTTTAAAAAAATCGCCTATTGTCAGAACACTTAAGCTTAAAAGAAATTTATAAAATAAGAAGGATAACTTTTACCCAGATTTTAATGTATAGCTTTCTAGTATTTCAGATTTTTTACTTGAATATACTTTTGTATTACAAATGCCAGAACTTCTGCCAGTGTGAATATCATTAATTCCCACACTATGGGCATACGATTTATTGGAACTAAAAGTCTATGCTTAAGAATTCAGATTAATCTTTATTGAAATTCAGAAGGCTTGTTTTTTCTGCTTTTCAGAAATAGATGCAGATTATATTATTATTTTATTTTTTGTTTAATTTGGGTATGCATGTGGCTGAAGCACCTTCTCTGCAAATATACATACACATACTGTTTACCGGAAATCTCAGGAAAGAACAGTTAGAGAAATGTCACTATGTTAAACTCTAATTTCTGGCACCCAGTACTGAAAGTATCTGTGGAGTAGCTCTCAGGCAATCATAGGAAACAACAGCCATTGCTGTGTGAGAATACACTGAAGTAGAATCAGGTAGAAGCTTCAAATATTTCTGTCCTCTCCTACAGAAAGGAGAACCTCCTTGCTCCTTTATTTAAATATTGTCACATAAAAACAAGCAATATGGGTCATAGTTTAGTCTAGAAACTGTGAATTTCTATTGGATTCTGTCTGATAGAGGGAAAATTCTCCTTTGCTTCTCTTCTCCATTCAGACACCTTAGTGTATCAGCTCTAACTCACGTCTCTTCCAACCTTGTAAGGTTATATATTCAGGTTTCCACATGAACAATCACCCTGAGTACTCTTGCAAATCCTTTGTCACAGAATACTAACCAAGTAAATAAAACAAATGAAATCCCCAGCCTGCTGGTAAGGTGTATCTTCCTCTGGGGCTGCCCACGTGTACTGGTGTAGTCAGTGTAACTTTCAGTTAAGACTGGTTCCTTAAAGGAACCATGTCATTCCTTTGCATCTTTATGCAGAGTTTAATACACTAACAATACTTGCTGCATAATTAATAGCAACATTAACTAATTAAATAGCTTGACTCTTTAATTTTGGTATGCTAAATAGATGAAGGGAATGCTTTAATTGGTAGTTTACTGTAGCCAAGCTTTTAATTCTCTATGTTTTATCTTCCTCTGAATCTGCTGCTAAGGTCTACAGTATTCTGGGTATTAGAATGTGAGAATTGCTAGCCCACTCAGTGGTGTTTTTAAAGGTATATTACAAGTTTTAAATATTATGCCTGTTTTGCAGTTTCTCTGTTAAAAATTTTTCTTACTATAGACAACCATATAAAGGGAGAAGAAACTACATTAAAAATAAATCTTTCATTTGTATATTGTAATGATAACTTCATCTTTCACCAGAAAAAAAGGTACTCAGAGTTATATTTTATTCTGTGATGTTTTTACCTTTTTGGCAATTAAGTACTCTGAACTGTCTGGGGAATAACAGTAGGTATTTTTGGCTTCATTTCCAAAAATGCCAGTATATTATATCAAGGACATAATCCATGTTGCTTATTAGAGGCAGTTTATTAAAGGCTTATGCTTTATTTCACTAGTCTACAGTTATTTCTTTATATTGAGAGAAAGCTCAAAGACTGAAGAGGATCTGCAAACAAACTAACGACAAACCAGAAAGGTTTGCAACATTTCAAAAACCTTTTTTCAACAAATTCCAGCAAGTCACAACCATTAACCCAAATCATTCAAAATCAATCACTAGACTATAAAAATATACCAATCAAAATTTTCTTGCTGTCTATTACAGTGGTTCACAGTTTGAAGCAGCATCAATGAAAATGAAAACAAAAGTGATTATTTGCATGGCACCCTAGCATAGATCCGGAACTAGTACAAACCTACATAATACTAATGCCATACTATGTAATACCGTTCACCAAAATGGGCACAGGCCAGTTTATAGCTGCTAGATATTACAGAACTGCAAAATTATATGGGACTGGAAGGGACCTCTGGACATCATCTAGTGCAATCCCCCTGCCAGAGCAGGTCAGCCTAGAGCAGGTTGCACAGGAACTTGTCCAGGTGGGTTTGGAATGTCTCCAGAAATGGAGACTCCACAAGGAGATTCCATCAGGGCTCTGCCACCCTCAAAGTAAAGAAGTTCCTCCTCATGTTTAAATGGAATAGGCATTGATCAGATCACGTTCAAGTTTGTGCCCATTTCCTCTTGTCCCGACACAGGGCACCTTTGTAAAAAGACTGGCCCCATCCTCTTGACAGCTGCCCTTTGAGCATTTATGGGTGGTGATCAGATTCACCCTCAGCCTTCTCTTCTCCAGACTAAAAAGACCCAAGTCCCTCAACCTTTCCTCATAAGACAGATGTTCTAGTCCCCTAATCATCTTTGTAGTCCTTTGCTGTACCCTCTCCAGCAGTTCCCTGTCTTTCGTGAGTTGAGGAGCCCAGCACTGAGCTCGGTACTCCAGATCAGGACACCGAAAGAATAAGGATTTTCATTGTATCTCTGTGGTTTTTGCCATAGGTAACAAGCAAGCCTAGCACTTGTGAAGAGCAGTTTGGTTTGCTCTGTAACTTACTGTTTATCATTACTTCTGCCAGGATGTAAATTTTAAATTAGAAGCCTTTTGTACAAAGCCCTAGTAATAAAGATCTGTGTGTCATTTACCATGCCTCATACATAGAGGTAGGTGCATTTGCAATATTAAAATAACCTTTTAAGGAATTATCCAATTAAAAAAATTGAATGAAGGAAAAAGAAATCTCTGGCACTTCAATCAAATTGTAACAGAAAATGCTATGTTAACTGCTGATCCTCGGAGAAATCCAAAACCAGCAAGAAGAAAATATTACCACTCAATAAAGGTCTTGGCAACTTCCCACTGAGACCTGAAACACAATACGTACACATCAAACATTCACTAACTTATTGGATCATTAGGTAAAAGCCAGAATCATTTGAAGAGAGTGCTGCTCTCCTTAAAGCTTTTTTTTTTTTTTAATTTAATAAAAAAAGCTTTTTTTTTTTATTTCCCAACGCAATAAATAAAGCAGGCACAAACAATCCCACATCACAGGAATTAAAAATAACAAATATTAGGAAGGAATCTGCTAAAGTTTCTTGCTTTCAACAGATTCACTGTGCAGTTAAGCTTTCTTTTTCATTATGCTCAAGAGATTTTTACCAGTCCAAACAATGTTACTTTTCTATTTTTGCAGAGAATCCACAAGGTTTTTGTGCCAAGGTCATGAAATTCAAATCTTTCTCAGTGGAACTGGAGGAATGCAGATTGAAAGTAAAATGGCATCTGAAAACATTCTTGCAAATAACTCACATTTCATAAATGCACAAATAATTGCAATACTTTTCTTCCTCCCCTCTCCCCCCCCCCGTGTTTTGAGCAATATTTTTTAATCCCCCTCCCTCCCCTTAAACTACTACTACTATCTGTATTCCAGGAACTCTTATGATTTGAGCCTATTCATACCTTCTGGAGTCCCTTGTCCTTATTTCAAATCCCCTTTACAACTAACTTAGTAGATCGCACAACAATTCTCTTGGCCCTTCTCTTCCCACTATTTGCCATCAGATCTCCCTTCCTGACTAATCCCTCAGTTCAGTTTCATGCCCTTCTTCTCATGTCTCTTCTTGCAAGTCTCCTTTCCCCTCTCTTCCACCTCCATCTTCTTGCTGCTCATGACCAGGAAGTGAAGATAACCTCTGCACTGATTTAAGATAATCCCTGAAGATACTCTCCAAGGAGACAGGCATATTCCAAAAATCCAAATGGTATTTCAATAGAGAGAAAAGTGCCCTTTTCCCTAAGACTCAGAATTTTTTTTTTCCTTAAAATTTTTATAACATTCTTGCTGGATAATTGCATTAAAAAAAAAATCATGCTGGAAAAACTGTAACTACATTAGTCAGGGACTGTTAACTGAAAGTGTGTGAGCGGGTGTAAAACTGCTCTAGTTTCTCCAGTGCCCTGTCTAGGTCAGCTGCTATGAACAGTACTAAATCTATTGACAGCCATGGATGTATGACAATTTATGGCAGCTAAACAACTACTCTATTTAGAATGCAAGAAAAATTGTGAGCCCACACAAGCCGTATTTGAAGACAAAGTCAAATAAAGAACTTATTTTCAACAGAACTCACTCATGCAGAGCCAGGAATGTAGACATTATAGCTGCAAGCAATTAACATTTTCTGTATTTTTTTCTTCTAAGACAACAGCTGAATGTGGTGCAGTTACATAGCTCTTGTTTAACCATTGTTTTTAACATGTATTTGAGTAGTTTATTGCTTACAGAAGAAAAGATATGGAAGGAATGAAAATACTATAAAATTACTTTCTTTTGATAATAAAATCTATTAACTGTTCAACCCTCAAGCACTGGTAAACTCTTTGAAATCCATAAGGCACAAGTAATCCATAAGCTATAATATTATTGCATTTGTAATTAATTAGATTTGCTGGACTTGGGCACTGAAAGAACAAGGAAATGTCCAATATTTTAATTAAACATTAACTGGACTATCATGCCTAACCGTGGGTATAATTCTTTGCCGCTTTATGTTTTGTCATTTGCACGATGTCCTATTCAACAAAAACTGTCATATTCAAATAATGACATACCGTTTTCTTTCACTTAACGTTGAGGAAAATGTGTCCATCCATCATCTCATCCTCAGTGTGGAAGTTGATGAGACATGGGGGAGAGCAATAGATTGCTTGCATAGTAATTGTTTTGTGGGATAGTTTTCATGATCTAGGTTACAGTGGTAGCAAGATTTCTTCCTGTATCTTTGAATGTCGTGGTATGCACAGCTCAAACTCTGAGATAGCTGGACAGTAATGTAATTTGGATGGGAACGTTTCTTTCCTTACTTATTTTATTGTTGTATGGGTCAACAAATCAAAGAGACCACCCACTTGAAATAACATGGGGAAATACCAGTTTAATGTCTTCATCCAGAATATGGGAAAAAAAAAGGTTTGAAAAAGTGTTTGATGAGATGTTAAGTATGTTAAGTACACTTGGAGATGCAGACAATTCAGGATTTAAAAAAAACCCACCACACTATTTAAAAAAGATCTGCTTTCCCACAAAAGAAACCCCAGTCAAATATACAATTCAGTGTTCCCTACATAAAGTCCAAGAGTTTGAACCTGAAATGCAATTGTTAGAGAAATTTGTACTATTATCATCATCAGCGTAACCATCTTACTGCTTCAGAGACCTTTTTTTTTGTTATTTGGACAAAATCAACAATGTCTCCTACATTTCAAAGGCTAAGAAAGAGTGGTACGGTCAGATCTTGAAGGTACCTATTCTGCATAGACAAAATGTAGTTTTCTGTCCTATTACTGCCTGTTTTCACCTCCTTGTTGGGCAGTAATGTCTTTCTAACTTCTAACGCTCAGTTACACTATATGGGCATTCTCTAGGTGTTTCAGCCTAAAGCTTAGTGGATTTTGTTTAAAATGTGATAGATGGTCTCAGGTCTCCCGGCACCTCCTGTTAGGTGTTCAGGGGTGGTGAGGATGCTCAGCACCCTGCAGAGCTACATATAAAAAAAAAACTTTTCTGGCATGCTGTGGCTGTGGATCTCCAGCAAGGAGATCAATAGACATGAACATAGCAAGCTCTTTGCCTTGGGGAAAAGAAAAAAAATTCACATAAGTAGAATCAATGGCAATGTAATATGGATGACATTTTATGTGACCAGGGACAGCAATAAGAACAGTTATATTTATG
Source organism: Nycticryphes semicollaris (assembly GCA_013400055.1). Taxonomy (NCBI): domain Eukaryota; kingdom Metazoa; phylum Chordata; class Aves; order Charadriiformes; family Rostratulidae; genus Nycticryphes; species Nycticryphes semicollaris. The sequence continues at coordinate 196,439 of VXBJ01003082.1, forward strand.
AAAGCACACAGCCAAGTGGATTTTGTTTGTTCCTCACACAATACAACATCATTCCTACTTTTACTGTGCAAAGTTATGGTTTTGATTTTTTTTTTCTCAACAATCCAAAGAAAATTTATCTTCCTTATCGAACGCTGGCATGTCAAAATCCCTATAAATTTATGGGCTATAAAACAGGGATGTAAATTTGTACTTTAGAAACATCTCACATTCCCAATATTCCTTCTAGTTTGCCATCTGCAATATAAAGTCAGACTGATCTCTCTAAATCAAAATTGCATTTTTCTGATACTTCATCTCTTTGTCATGTTGTCTGCTTGCAATATCTGTGCTTCAAAAGTCTGTTTCTTTATCCATTTATAGCATCATAGGACAACACATCAATTTTACAGGTAACAAGACTAATATATATAGAAAAAAATCTTATAAATCACATTTGTGGAGAGGAAAACTGTGTTAAACACCACAGACATTCAAAGAAAACCAATTTGGTTTGCAATTTTTTCAGTTGATGTGTAATATTTTGAAATCAAGCAATGTCGGACATATTTATTGTGATGTTGTATACGATGTACAATGCATCCTAACATAGAGCTGTGATAGCAGGCCTTTTTCCCTTGAAAGGAAAACAGCCTAGCTGTCCTCAATGGCTAAAATACCTCTATCGACTGGCTGCTTTTCTCTCATTACAAACTTCCTTACATGTTTTGCACCTCATTTGTTCTGTCTTTGCTAACGGACAAGGGTAAGTATCCTATAATTCTGACAGCTGCTTTCCTCCTCCAGTTACCCTCTACGGATTTGTATCCCAACGTCCTTCCTAACTAGGTATAATACCATGTGTGAATCAGCCTCTCCATACACGCAATGGCCTCTTCTTGCTATACAAAGATGAGACAAAGGGTATCAGTGTTGGTTATCTCTAGTTATTTCTAATTGGTGAATTTTAATAATCTGAAAGACACAATAGTACCAAACAATTCTTTTGAGACCTGCTTATTTGGAGGTGTTTTCACTCCTCAAGTATATTAGCTTTTGCCTTTATCATAAAGAAACTTATAAAATGGATCAAAAAATGCACTGTATCTCCATTACTTGTATGCTAATGGATTCACAGAGTCTGTAGAGACGACTGCACATTGGAGTTAGCATATAAAACAAACCATCCTTATTTTCAGAATATTTCAATTAGCTAAACTGTTTCATGTACCTTACTGCTATTTCCATCGGGACTATGATTCCACAGAAACTATGATTTTTTTAGAGAAGTCCCTGGACTAATAAAAATGGGGGGGAAAAACCCAACCTTGACTTTCAGCCACCAATCCCAGGTGAGAAAGCACAGTTCTGTCCCCTTACATTTCCACAAAACCTGATAGACTCGCGTCTTGAAGCACTTCATTATTCTTTTCAGAAGAAGCCATATCTTTGATTCCATATTCAGTTTGACACCCATCCTTTCATCCATTATTCCCCTAGGCTTGCCTGCTGAACCATCACAGAAAGATTAAGAGAATATATTCCTCTTCTAATATTGGCAGGCATAGCATTAGACATAATTCTTGGCAACTATTAAAATAATACCAGGCAGGATTTTGGGTCTAGTAAATTCACCTGTTTTATTTCATTGTTTATATGACCTGAGGTACCTGCTGTTTCTACTTCCATTTCTTTAACGACATTGCTTTGCATGAAAACATATATGCTTTTTTAATTCCTCTGATATTGCACCTTTGGAAACGCTTGGCTGATATTGATCAGTGAAATTCACATTTAAATTCAGTTACTTCAGGATCCAGCTTTCTGAAGGGAGGCTGCTGCTGGTCCAAAGGCTTATCAAGAGGTTGTGCTAACATGCAAAAAGTATTCCAGAATGTTAATTTTCAAAAGATGAAAAACCATAAAGGCTATTGAAAATTGAAATTTTATTCACACTCAAAGTCAGTTTGTTCTCCGAGTTAATAATGAAATCCCAAAGCTGAAGAGCCTTCTGATGTTATAATTACCCTTTAAGTCTTTTTGTATAGCTGATACATCCTGTGGAGGGGAAATCTGTTTATTTTAGTACAGATGCACAGTCAAATAACAAATTTAAATAACACACAGTGCTATAGTGTCATAGGGCCTTCTAAGTCATTCTCTACTCTTTTCATACTAGTCTAAGCGCATTGACGTGTAGGTCATTAAAGAAAAATTCACACCAGTTCTCTTGGCCTGCACAAGAGCCTATGCATCACTTAAATCCTACTTAAACTCTCTGAGTGGGGCTTTAAAAGGATTTATGAGTTGTGCAGCCTTATGAGCTTTCTAGACTGGGAGGTAGAGTCACTGTTGATTTGCTTCACCTCTGCAAATCCTTAAAGCAAAGTTACAGTAACTTCAGCTGTTGTCTTTCTTGAAATAGGTTCAGCAAATCTTGGCAGGACTCTTGAGCTCCTATCTGTAGAACTGTGCTTGACCTTATTTCTAGAGCCTAGCATGAAACTACAGTTCAAATTTATAAAAATTGCTAAAAATTAAGACGTAAAGAGCTACTGGTAATTCTAAAACTTAAATAGAATATGAATAAAAAGTCATTTGTGGGTACTTATTTTACTCCCACATCCTTCAGCCTGTGAAGAAAAATTCTTCCAAACATTCTTGATTATGACTGATTAGATTATCCAGTATTATGCTTCTGTATTGTTTAGTCAGAATTTGTGGGACATAGTAGCTTATGTAGACTTTGCAATGGATTTGCAAAAAAAAAAAAAAAAAAGGATTGTTTGACCCTTTCTTTAATTTGCAACGTGTGGGATCTTTCCTGTGCTTTTCATATTTCACACTGTTCTAAATTGTTTTGTTGAAATATTTCATTATCCTTGGATTCTGTATTAGTTATCTCATACAAGACATGAGCAGGCTGACAGGCAATCATAACCTGTTTTGCAAGGGTAAGATAGACAGGTAGTTTTGAAATCTGACTTGCCTAATTTAATTTGTCTCATTTTGAATGTGACCTGATCATATCTTCCCTATGTAACTAAACAGCAATGTTTAACACCTGTTTAGATCATGTAAATTGGAAGTTGGGGCATAGGCTGATGTGGCAAACTGCGTGCTTTTTATCCTTGAGATAAACTTTTCCCATTAGCAAATGACAGATTAAAAAAATAAACCAGTTTTTTCATAGGAAAACTTGTGGGAAAAAAAAATATCAGATATCTGTCACTGGAATTTAGGGTCAGATTGTGACCCTTTATGCTGAGTAGCTGTTACTCACCTGAAGTAATTCCCTGGAGGCATTAGATCAATCTGAGAACACAGTGCATTATCGGCAAAATGAATCACGACTGGGCAATTTCTAAATGTGTGTAGCTTTATATATGGTATTTCATGTGGCATTCTCTACAGAAAATAAACATCCACTAATAATTGAGTTTCCGCTCTTCTTCGGTATTCACTGTCTTTTAAAAGAATGTGTGATGCCTCTAGTCATTGGTTTCTGTACACAATGTCAAAACGCTCTATTATTTATTTTTACCTCGTTGTAATAAAATGGCAACTACAACCAAAAAAGAGAAAATTTCAGAGCTTTTTCTCTGCAAATAGGATATTTATCAAGAGAGAGATTAGAAAAGCTAATTTAATTCCTTCTTTTTTAATCACTGCTACTGGGGCTCTGGACCATATCAAGAGGGATTCTGACAGCTTAGTGTTAGTGTGAGAAAGAAGGAGAAAAACGTATCAGCAGTGAATGATTGTATTTGAGGTTGACAATGATGAAATAGTAGAGGCCGTGCTACAATTTCTACTCCTTCATTTGTCTTTGTTGATAAAATGAGCACTGTCAGAGGCTCGAGCTCGCAGCAAATTTAACGTGACTCTGTTTATCCCTGCACTGAACAAGGTTTGCACATGATCAGATGATAAATGCACAAATTTCTAGGATAACTTCCTTCTGTTTACCAGAAATACACAATTTTCCTACTTAAAGGAATGAAGATGAAAAGTAGCTAAATAGATTTTTTTTTCAAGCAAATATTTAATAAAATAGCATGACTTATCCAAAAGTAATATAAAAGTTCAATATAACCAGTCTTTCAACACCATTTTTCTAAAATAGTCTTCTGGCCTTGGTAAAAAAAATATATTAATCATTCATTCCTACTTTTTGATAGACTTCCTACTTCACAAGATCTGCTTCTCACCTTGTATTTCAAAGGTCCCTCTTCAAATTACAGGCTGAAAGAAGTTTGCTGACAAAACTGAAAATGGTAATTTGAGATGGAGCTAAAATTAGAAAGTCTTGTTGAAACCACATATATGATTCAACTTGAGACAGCTTCCTCATCACACAAGTAGATTTTGCTTTGTGCAAAACTGAGTTGCCAAATATCATTCTACACAAAAATATGTCACAGCTAAAAAATAGGCACAGAAAGGTTTGAAACACCAACCTATATTCTATAAAACACATAGGTAAAAGTACATAGGGAATGCTATCCAATTACATTTTAAAAATATGGATGGAGATCTAAAAAGACAGTGCTTATCAGATTTCTACAATATTATGCAAATATTATGCTGATCAAACATGAGTCCACGTTAACTAATATTCAATAATCCAAAATTCAAATTTTGTACATGCACTGTGATATTTTTTCAGAGCATTGTTCAATGTCAGAACATGATAAGAATTCCACAGGAATTCTGCAGAACCTTGCATCTGCCTCTCAAGGACTTTGGGATATTATTTCAGTCAGGATTTGAGTTTCCCTGTAGTTCCCACTGAAAAGTCTATTTCAGTCCTCTGAACTCAATGCTTAATGCCTCTTTTCTGCCTTTTGAGAGGGATGTGATAACATGGGATTTAAGATGGGAAGCTCTTTGATAAAAAAGTGACTTAATATAGACCATTGTTTGTTATGATTGGAATTCTATTATATAATTTATTTACTTCCACAGATTCATTCTGGATGGGATTTCTGTAAGAAGTTCTGAGCATGTACAAAGGTACAGGTATGAAAAGAACAATGTGAAAATGTGTGCTATATTCTTTCTGACTTTACTGTTTCTAACTTTACTGTTATTCACATGCAATAAACTTAAAATTAACATTTAAAAGCAAGGATGACAAAATCTGTGTTATGCATCATCTACCCTTTGTGGGGAAGCTAAATTTTTAAACAAGGTACAATGCCCATTCTAGGCTGCCATTGAAAACATGTTTCTAGTTTTTATATCTGATTATCTGTTTCCTGTAAAGACTTTCAACTGTTTTGTTGAAGGATTAAACATTATCATAAGTAGGAACAGGAGGTCCATTTTGAGTAGTAGTTCCTGAGCTGTGTTTTCTAGCCTTTTAACCACACTCTTATATACAACGCTTCAGGATAGATTTGTCATTGCCTTTGTTTTTAGTGGATATGTGGGCCAACCTGGTTTTACATTTGCATTCCCTGCTTTAACGTCCACCCAATTCATGTCAGAGGTATTAAATTAGATGACAAATGTGACTGACGTGTATCCCTTAAAAAAAAAGTCCAGTGCAAATAGTACATAAAGCAGTATTTCCTTCTAAAAAACTAAAAGTATATCAAACAAATGAGGTAGTGTTTTCATGTTGAGAAAAGTATTTCTTAATCTGGAAACAGGAGAGAAGGGAAAAAAAAACAAACCCCACACTAAAACCCCCCTCCAAGCAAACAAGCCACCACCAAAACCTAAATTATAATTATTAGTAATTACTTCCAGTACTCTCTCAGTAATATTATTCTTCCTAATGTAACAAATACAATTATTGTGCTGCTTAGCTACACAAGTCTATCAGGAGATGACAGAATAAAAAATTACACTCAACCACTTTGTTTCAATGACATTTTATCTACCAGTGTGGGCAGCACATGCCTTCCTCTAGGACACACCCCAGCTGACCAGAACCTTTATTGTGGGTGAGTTCTAAGCTATGTCAGGGTTACTCCAAAAGCTATGTCAGGGTTACTCCAACACTAAGGTGAAATTTATAAATTATGAAGTTTGCCCATATTCATGAAGTTTGTCCATATTCTACAAGAGCCAGAACCTATTTCCTGTCTCCCTCCTGTTTTACTTTCATGTAAAAATATACAAATCATTAAAACAATTGCTTTGTTTTGTGTTGTTTGAGGCTTAAAAAAATATAATTATATAATAATATATGCAATATATTATTACATAATTACATAATCAATGACATGTGGCAATGATACTTTGATTTATACAGGCATGCTGGCAGATGGAGAAGAATCAAAGGACATAGATAAACTTAACCAGCTTTACAAGAGACAGATATAACCTGACCTATCAGAAGTTACTTGACCGTCTTCAACACCATACAAGAAAACTAAAATCCAAAACAAAACAAACAAAAAACCAAATAATAAAAAAAAAAAGAGGTGGAAGAGCAGGACAGCTTAAGCAGCTGAAATTAAAAGAGGAATTTCACGCACGTCAGCATTCCTACTAGGTGGGATTCCGAGAGCCGCCGTTCGACCCTCCCCGATTTTCTACCCGCCCCCACCGGGCGCCGGCGGCTCGGGGGAACAGCGCCACCTGCTGAGCCGCGGCTCCCCGGCTGGGCAGAGCGGGCCGGTGGCGCCGGCGGGGTGGCAATTCCCCCGGTCCTTCCAGCCTGGAGTAAATTTTACTGGGGTTAATTCTTTTCGTCGCTAGCCTTCTGATTCAGTAATATTTTTACACTTCGTGGTGCTGCCTTGTTTTCGGCTTTTAATCAGTGACACACGTCTCCACCAGCAAAGGGAGTAAACATACTTCTTACATAGTTTTATCCATATAGCACCGAAGGAGCGATATCTAAGAAAAGAAGAATCTAAGAAAATCTCTGGTAGCTAGTCAAAAAGGATTGAAAGTTCACACAAAATAATTTTGTGCTCATGCAAGCGCTCAGTGCTGTCAGTTGACGTGACTTTTAAAGCTCACCCCTCAACTCTATGCGCTGCGCTTGCCAGGCATGGAATGCTGGAAAGCTGGGACCAGCCCCTAGCTCTGCTGCCAAGTCCCTGGGCACATGAGGGATGCTGCCCCTTCAGCTCCTACTGGATCACTTCCTACTGTATGTGGGATTCCACCCAGCAGCAGCAGCGGAAGGACAGACACGGACACACACATCCTTGCGCGTCTCCCTGGGGCCCTGCAGTGCCGGAACCTGCAGCCAAACTGCTCTGCAACTGCATTTCATGCAATAGCCACAGGCTGGACATCCCCAGACTAAAGGAAGGGATAGCACTACTTTTCCGTTCGCAGCTGCACATACAGCCAATGGTTCTTGGAAAAATGGTAATGGCAATAGCTCCTTCCATTTGCCAGATACCGCCTTACCTTTATGTTAATACTGGTTAAAGAGAACACAGACAAATATTCAACATGATTAGAGCTCGCCTGTTGGATTCAAACTCTGCAAGCTACCACATTGCATTTCCAACAAAATCAAAGGGTTTAATTTTTTTTTCCAGGGCGGATTATCTGAAATGTTGGTACTGCAGACAACTTTTGACTATGAGAGTAGCATGGGGTTTAGATTTTAAAAAAAACAGATGCAAGGTACAATCCGTGTTAAGCAGCAACCTCCTCAGACGAACCAGAACAAATAGCTTCAGGCAAACTAGGAGAGTAAACAACAGAAAGCAAAGAGAACAGGAGGAGACCAAAGAGAGGCTGTGTTGCACTTTCTTTGGAGCTGGAGGTCTTAAAGGGTTTCAGCAACTCCCAGCTCCATCTGTCTACAGGAAATAATTTTTTTGCCCCTGGCATGAGAGTTAAAATTCTGCTGCGGGTCTGGGAGAGATGATGTTCACGGTGCTTTATAACTAATTAAATTCTTTCCTGCCAAAGAGCACAGCATCAAAATATTTTAGTACAATAACTGATCTCGGACATTTTCTCAGTCACTCCTTAGGATTTGATTCTGCAATTTAATCCACCGATACCAGCTCCTGCGCTGCTGATTTCACTAGAGCTCCATGGGTGCAAGAATCATCTCTTAGTGATCGCCTTGTACAGCCAGGGCTTTCTTCTGCCTAAATTACACTGGTGGAAGCTTAATATTCTGCAAAGTAATTTAACTTCTTCCACAGATATGTTACGTTTTTGTCTTCTGTTCTAGTAGATTATCTGCTAGTTAGATTTTGTCCTGAGGCTCTTAACCATCAATCAGTACTTCATTATTGTTATATTTTTTTTCCAAATAAAATCTCAGCTGAGATAAGAATTTTTTTCAAAAGGCAGTCTGCCTTGCAAACTACCTGCAGACACGCATTGTTAAAACACAATTGTGAGTCAGTGGATAATTCACGTTTTTCTGTTTGTCTCTGAACAAACAGTAAGATACACTACCTCAGTTTCCATGAAATTTTGATGTAGAAAAATTTTAAAATAAATAGTCTTGAGACATTACTGAAGAAATTGCAATTGCAATTGATTATACAATTATTATGAAAGAAGTAATGCTATAGTAACGTGTAATTTTGTGTGTATTTGTGTTTATCTGTGTATTACTACAGATGAGGCTGTCTTTAGTTTCAAAAGACATTCAGCGTCTTTTAGAAACACAAGCAATCCTATAACAAAAGGTTCCATTATTTTCTACTTTATGTATTTTCCTTTCAGATCTAATGATTTTTGAGAAGTTGTTAGGGTTACCGGGGTCAATAGACAGTGTAAGAGCCCATTAGGCATACAAGAAATCAGAACTGTGAAAAGCAGTCACGATGAGGAACACAAAAACCAATTATCTAATAAATGCTGAAATTATTATTAAGTACAGATGCTGCTTTATAAAGCAAGGCATCCGATGCAAGAGGAAGCATCCTCAGGTTCTGCAATAGCCAGTCAGGACATTGTTTGTCTCTTTTAGGGTTGTGGAACAAAGCTTAGTGCATGAAAACCAAAGACATCTATTTACAATCAAAATTCAGAAGGTTTGTCAGAGCACAAGTAGACTAAACCTACTACATTAGCTTACCCTGCAGTCTGGTTTTAGAGCTTCCCAGTGTGATAGTGGTGCGTGGTATTCTTCCTCACATCTGCAGATTGTTCCAGCTCTTTCATATCTCTTGGCACTATTCTTTATAACTTGACTTAAAAATTACATCCCCAATTGTGGTGGGTAGACCTTGGCCAGATGCCCACCCCATTGGTCTCTCAACCCCCTTCCTCAACAGGGCAAGGGGTGGAAATAAGACTTGGCAAGCTCATCGGTCAAGATAAAGACAGGGAGACCACTTACCAATTACTGTCACAGGCAAAGCAGGCTTGGCTTGGGGAAAATTAATTTAATTGATTGTCAGGTAAAATAGAGTTGGATGGTGAGGAACAAAGGCAAAACCTGAGACTCCTTCCCTCACCCTTTTCTCCCAGGCTGATCTTTGCTCCTTCATCACTGACTCCCCCATCTCTCCAGGGGGCACAGGGGAATGGGGACTGTGATCAGTCCACAACAGCTCCTGTCTGCCTCTCCTTTCTCCTCACACTTTTCCTCTGCTCCAGCATGGGGTCTTCCATGGGTGCAGTGTGGATATCTGGTCCATTACAGTCTCTCCAAGGGCTGCAGGGGACCCTCTGCTTGAGCACCTGGAGAACCACCTCCTCCTCCTCCCACCTAGGGCTGTTTGCACACTTTTCCCCTCAGGACTGGGCAGCATTTCGCCCTTTCTGACACAGGCTTTCTCAGGGGCACCGCCATCTTGGCTGTGGGGCAGAGCCGTGCCCTGCCATGGGGTGGTTGGAGCCAGCTGGAACCGGCTGTATCCAGCTCAGGGCAGCCCCAGTTGCTACCCACAGAGGCTGCCTGGCAGCACCCTCCTGACAACATCCTGGGTACCCCCACCAAATATGTAAGTTCTTAAATTTTTTTCATTGTTTCTCAAATTAAAGTGATCCCAAGGATTTCAGAGATGATAAAACAACATAAAAAAAAA
>VXBJ01003082.1:206430-297598 GCA_013400055.1 Nycticryphes semicollaris
AAAATCCTACTTTTCTAGTAGGAATTTTGTCAGCCCAATAGACAGCATCAATAAGATCACTGTTTCTTAAGGGACCAGCTTTAGACGTTTCCAAACCCAGACACCCACTGTTTTCCACACGCAGCCCCCTGCTATGCCTCTGGTGAGCTGAACTGAGGGGCTGGATCAGTGCCCTTTGTGGAGGTGAACTGCTGGCCTCCTCCCTCTGGGAGAGCAGCAGCAGCACCTGCCACCCTCTCGGTGCCCGTGGTTGGGCTGACAGCACAGGCAGGCCAGCCATCAGGGCAGCAAGACCGAGCGCCCAGGGACTGCAAGGATGGGGACTGGGTGGAGAAGCAGCGGGGGTTTCTTGTGCTGCTTTTGCTGTGAAAGCCACTGACCTCTGAAACACACAAAGAACTTCCAAGGGAGTTTCTTAAAATTCTTCCTGGCCTAATGGGACAGGCCACGGGGCAATGGGAAGCCATTTGAAGGCTCACTGCTGCTACTGGCCCCTCCACCTCCTTCCTTTCGCTGTCTTGGCTCTGGCCACTGCTCACCCCCAGCCTTCATCAGTTTTCTGTGAGCTAATTTGACTCATTGAAGCTTGTAAGGAATATCTGTAGATTAGACTGCTTTAATTCACTAATGCTGAAGAAATGGATCAGTTCATGTAAGGGTCAAGGGAATGTTGGATACAGAGTTAAAAATGGGGACAGGACTGCTGTCAGGAATTGAGAGAGGTGTGAAAAGAAGGAGAGCCTCCTTTTCCAGGAACAAGGAGCTATCAGGCTGCCCATGCTGTCCTGAGACCATGCTCCTTCATCATCCTCACTCTCCCACCCTTTCTTTAAAATCCACCCAGCTGGATTTTAAAAATGCTTACTCATTGCCAACTTTGCAAACATACCACCATTTTGCATATTAGACAAAAATAACTTTCGCCTGTACAAACACATAAATAAACATTAAGAACTGTCTTCATTCACCGAGCTAGCTATCAAAAGCTGAAAGACACAAGTTTTGCTTGGGTCTATTTTGGGAACCCCATTTTTGTTTTTCCTGCTTCAGCCAGTGCTGCTTTGTATTGATTTTGCAAAAGACAAGGTAGCATTCATTCAGAAAAGATGACTTGTCAGATAAGAAATCACAGCAACACAACTTCCCTCTTCGGATTTCTACTCACAAATTTTGAACATCAGTCATCCTGGAAATGCTGCCTGTGCATTCAGAGAAGCCACATCCAAGATACATTGCATCTCCTGCTTGTGGACCTGCCATCGTTAGCACTTCCGTACACGTAGTATGCTACAGCGTGTCAGGAGACGGGGCACAGAAAGACAACGAAGACAAGATTTTCAAATTAACAGATGTCTAATCTAAGTAAAAAAAATGAATTAGAAAAATAAAGGCCAAATTCCAAATCTCTCTCTTCTTTCTTTCTTTGACCATTTGGTATAATTCAAGTGAGATCTTTCTTTTTTTGTGAACTGCTGCTTTCCCGTACAATCCTCCCATGCCAAAATGACAATCAAGGGTAGATGAATCCAAAGCAGTCATATTTTTCCCATGCTTTAACTTCAACAAGGCCAGATTTCTCAACATTAGGAATTAAAAATGAGGAGAAAGAAACAAACTTGGTCAATTTTGAAAAATTATCAAAGTCTGAGACAGTAAGGAATTTTTAGAATGGATGGACTCAGTTAGAACTGAGAAAATCAATGTGCACCAAACTCTCACCTGAAATTCAAGCTTTTTTTTTTTTTTAAATGTTCACCCATTATTCTTCATTTCACTTGTGCTAGCTTTGCACTGTTCTGTAGCTTGAAGTTCCTGATAGCTCTGCAGCTTGCGCGCTGAAAGACTCCAAGCTGGTTTTGGTTTTTTTCCTTCTCTTTCAGGCCAGCTGGATATAGCACGCACTGGAACAAATTCCTATAAAATACTGTACGTCCCAGGAGATTTACACAGGATAAGCTGCAGGTAGGTTTTTGAACCAAATTTTAAATCTTTAGATTTAAAATCTGTAAGCTATTATTAGTGATTTCAGTAACATTATTATTAATGTATTTTATTACATAGTTAAATTACTTTGTCCTTTTATAATGCAAAACACCACAATTTACTTCAATTTTAGGGAATGTTATGATTAACAGAGAAGTATATATGGAATAAAAGGCAGCATGCATTATTATTTAAAGCCAGCGTTTGCTAATGACTGTCGAACAGTGGTATTTCAGACCACAGAACTAGACTTTCCCAAGTTTGTAAAATTTAAAATATCAAATATTGATATTAAATACTCATATTATCTCAAAATTTAAATAGATTTCTATGTCATTCCACTTTATTGTGGAATCTGCAAATCATCGGTATTCTGGGTCACTTCCCTCATGTGAAAGGTAATGAGACTTTATGTTGGAACATCTTTGTGCTGAAACTGATTTGAACAAGAGATGTCATCAATAGTTATAGTAAGGGTGACTGTTGCATTTTATATGCGATATATGCCAACAAAGAGCTTTCCAGCCTGTGGAATGAAGATGTATGTAAGACACTGTAGTAATTCCATATTAATCCCTGCATAATTACTGAGTAATTTTTGGAACAAGCACAGTTATTTTATCTGAAAATCTCTCCAGCTATTCTGTTTTGTGATCTACAAAGGAATGACACTTTCTGACAAGGGACATCATGCACTTGTATGTCACACAGGATTTGTACCATGTTGGTAGATGTCCAAAGCAGAGAGACAAATAGGAGAAACAATCAGTGACAACTTTATTTTTGGGGCAGTCTTTGCCAATATTCTTAAATATTTGTAGCAGGAGAAACTATGTAATACACCAAAACACCTGGAGATTGATTATGTCAAACACTTGAAAACTATTATGTCTGAACAATTCTCACCCATACATCTAGTTAAGTAGATCAACAGTTTACTGTATTTCAATTTTACTTCCTAAATAGATAAAAAGGTAGCTTTGGCTGTGGATTATTTTAGTTCCTGTTGCTATTCTTTAAAAGATTGGGATCTGAAAGCTGAATGCTTATTAGGCAGACGAGAACAGGATGCAACATAGCCAGTTCAGCTCAACTTCTAAAGTAGCAAGACTGCATATATTCAGTGTTTTGCCTCTGACAGCTTGCAGCAGTGAAAAACAAGGAGAAAGTTAATGTTGTCCTCTCATAGCAGCAAAAATTTTCAGCTCCTTTTGCTCTGATCTTGATGACAAACCCTCCTTTCCTTCCAACAGTAGGTGCACTAAAGCAGGGTGATTTTCTTTTTCCTCTTCAAAGCTGACAGCTGAAATAAACTCTCCAAAAAAGTTTGTCCAGAACTATTAAACATGATTTTAGTCTGTTACACCTGCACAAAGAATTACAGGAAGGTGCTATTGTACTGTAAAAAAACTAGAGGGTAGCATTGTATAGTCTAGCAGAAGCACTCCTAACTAGAATACTTCACATCTACTTATATAGCTGCTGAACTTCAAAGAAATCCATTACAAGTCAATGATTTCCAAGATCTCCATGGTAACCTAATGGAAACAAACATGAGATACAACAGAAAATTATGGTTGGGTGCATCAAAAGAATAGCTCTAATTATAGAAGCAATACATCCTTGGAGGGAAATGTTAAACTGTATAAAGAATCAGCCTCCATCTAGCCTGTCTTTAAAAAAAGCTACATTGTAAGGGGGAAATTCAAGTCAAGCCTGCAGATCTGTATCTCTGACAAGTGATTTGAGTAAAGCTCATTGTGGTCTCTGAAACATTAAATGGATTCTCTTTGGGAATCTCTTATGCTTCCAAATGTACTTAGCTCCAGATGCAATAGTCAGCTCTTGTCTCCTGGGGAGAGTGTGATTTGAGTAAAAAGGGTTGATCTTAGCAAAATTCTTTTTATTTTTACTATCTGATCTCTTCCTCCTTTCATCTCTGCAAGTCTAGCTGTTCTTCCCAGGAATAAGAGAAGGAATTGCAACAAACCAGGCTATATTCTGGGGCAGCAACCCTATTTTGCTTCACTTTTTAAGTGGTTATACCCTGATACATTATAGGAGAACTAGTGGGGTATCATGATGGAGCTATCCATTTTAATGCAGAGCGAACCAAGAAATTACATGAGTTTACCAAAGAACATGGATCCCAAGGACTGCCTCATTCTATGTAGTAGTATACTTCATGAGAGGATTGATATTAGAAACAATTCCAAAGGGTAAAATATATTTTGGATCATATGGAAGCAGGTAAAGACCTGCATCAAAATGTTTGAATCATCCCATTATTCATCTCAAAGGATAGACAGAGATACAAAACTAAAAAGAAACCCAAACTTTTATGAGTGAATCAGGTATTGTTTTTTCATGGTTCGTGGAGAGATGGACTAGAAAATTTTGCAGCCCAGGTGTTCTAAGGTTATGGTAACCAAGAGTCACTAACTCAATCTTTATCTAGAGCATATCTCATTAAAAACCAGTGGTTTAAATGCCAGCCTAATATGGAGAATTTTCAGGAATAATTCATTCTCAAATGGATATAACAATTTCTTAACCTTTTCCTCTCCAGTACACATTATTTTGATAGCATCTGAGAAACAAGCTGGATCCCCAAACAATGTCAGATTAACAGCACACCTTCGAATTAGAATGAAGTTCAGAATATTAAATCCCTATTCATAGCATTCTCCTTTTCATAAATGAACAAATAAAAAATAAATTATAAAGTCAATGCACTTCTGCTCACAAGTCAGGTTTTAAGGCAACTCATACAGAATCAGGTTGTCTCCTTTTATGTGCCAAGCCAGAAACATTATGTATGGTAGCTAACATGCAAACAGACCTTTAGGATCAATTTTTGGGAAAATGTACATTTTCTGTGCCCTCTATACACCCAGCCCTACTTTAAACAGGTAAAAATGATAAACTGCTCATTGTTATTCCAAAGCTCTTCTGTGAAGTATATACAGGAAATAAGATCTGTGATTCAAGAAGAAAGACACATGTTAATTCTTGTACAATGGAGAAATCAATATTAAAATCAGGGCTGCACTGCTGCTGAGGCTGTACTCCGGTGATAACAAAATATTGACTTATTATTCTCAGCCTGAAGAGAAAAAACTAAGAGAACATTTGAACTTTAATTAATACACATGTGATGTAGTTGCAGTTTATATTCACTGACTCCCTGAGAGTGCAGTTATGCCATACATTGACCTTTATTCAGACTTTGAGGGAATATTAAATTGAGTTGCAGGCTTGCTTGGGCCAGGACCCTGTCTCACTGTCTGCCTATAAAACATGGCACCATATTAACAATCACCACCACCACCAATTCATCAAATCTGATTTTTGATCAGATTTTTGTAATAGTTTAGACATTAACTCTCTCCCCTATTGCTACTTTTTATCCAATTAAGTTGTCAAGTTTTACTAATCTATATAAAGAAAGGGCATACTACTGGTGCTTGTAGACAGCTTCCTTCTATTATCCATCAAAGGGTATGAACCAAAGAACATCTCATTGGCCTTTTCCAGTGACAGGACAAGTGTTTTGGGCCATGTTCATGACCAGGATATTTGCATGAACAAAACCGCAGGCAAAAATGCTAAAGCTGTAGTACTTCAATCTTCTCACCACACCATGGGATTACAGTTGTTTCTGAAAATACTGGTCTTGGTATTGATCAGTTTCATAAATATGTGGCACTGCATAATCCTGTATGTTCTACAAAGGCATTAATCAAAATTATTTAAAGAAAATAAAAATTATTGATATCTGTCCTAGGCCACACCTAGTCAAAGAACATTACAAATATAGGCCTAAGTGATCAGTCATTGGTAACTATCAGTACAGCAGAGTTCTGTGTGCTACAGTAGCAGCTACGATCTGTCCATAAAATAAAAATAACAAAACAACTTACTGTTAAGAATAAGACAACTAAGATGAATAGCAAACTTCTACAAAGCACAATTTGATTGCAGTTACGTTAAAGGAAGAGAGAAAAAAAAAAAGATAAAAGTTCTTTGTATTATTCAGTACATATTATTCACTCAGTTCCACTTAATCATCCAACCTCTGTAGGTGCCCAAGGCAACCCTTCAAACCTTTGATTTATTTTTGGTCTCATTTAGAAGCTGTCATACAGTTACAATATATTAGTTCCAAACAGAAACAATTTCAGAAATGCATAGCACAGAACTGATTGTTGAGTTACTCTCTACTGGAAGAAGAAAATACCCTAAAATGTGTGAAGTGTTTGAAACATGTAAGATTGCACAGGCCAGAAATAAATTAAATTCAGATAGAATTATTTTCAATATTTCTACCATATTAGCCCTCTAGATCTTTTTTGATTCCCTGTGTTTAGGCTTGCTAGGCATGAATGAGAATTCTTACAATGCAATAAAATTTTAGTTCACTGAAGAAAGAGGTGATTATCCCTTTTATTGCTAAGGCTTTGCACAAAAGAATAGTTTCAAACTTTTCCTTGAATGCAATAGCAACCCCATTTCTACAATATGTAGCGTTTTATCAGTTTCTTCTCTCCTCTGTACTGTTCAAAACCCAGTACCTGTCCTTTGCAGTACACTCACACTGAGACAAATAATTTAAGAAATGCAGAGGGTCAAGGCTGAGAAGCTCAAGCAACAAGGTCAGCAGATTTGCGGTTTTGTTTTTTTCTGGGCTTTTTTTTCGCTTGGGTATTTTATCTTTGGAAAGTTTTATCTGAGCTCTAGCCTTTGGTATTCCTCTGGGATCCTATACAAGCTGTACACCTGATTGAACTAATTCCAGAAATCTCAGTCAAATACTCAACATGCATGTAAAGATCATATAGATGCGCAAGTGCTGATCTGTTCCCTAGGCTTTAGCTCTTGTGCACTGGCTCTAATACATCTGGGAAGCTCTGGGCAAATGGCACATGTATCACACAGATGGCTTGCACATGAGCTATAACCCTGATGTGTTTGGAATGGATCAGATAATGCATTAGCACATTGAAATTCAGTAGAGCAACGTGGAAAATATCAATTCCATTCTTTCTTTTCCCTCAGTAGATTAAACTCATATATTCCGTTTCCAGGAAAATACCTTTACCCTGCAGTATTGTATTGGAAAAGAAGGCAGAGAACAACCCTTTCTTTCATCTACTGTGTGAGCTTTTTAATTGTCCTTTTCAAATAATATTATGTGCAGGATGTAGAGCTGCAGAGAGATGAAGCTTGCCTAAAATGGATATCCTTCCCCAAAAGACAGTGGAACAATACCATTAATCTAAGGGAATGAAATCTATACCTGAGGAAAAGGGTTTCACCTTTAAACCAGGCATCCTGCACAGTCCCCAGCTGGAACTGTGTCATGGTGTATAATTTACTTCAACATCACTTACTCCAGTGAGTAGGATATTCACTTGAGAAGCAAGTTACAAATACAAGTTACAGGGGATTCTAGCTTATGTTCCCTGAGAACATTGATGCTACAGAACAAACCAGTGTCAGCTAGAGAAATTTATGGTGGCTGGAGAAGAGTAATTGGGATGTCAGTGGCCTGGGGAGCACTCACAGGTGGGAGTAGGAGAAGAGGCCAGCTTAAAATCCCTCAGGCAGAGGGTGGAAGCTAGTTTCATTTCCAGGGCTGGATGACAAAAGTGCAATCCCAAAGCAACGTGGAGAGGCCACAGGCCTTTTTGTCTCTTTCTGGAGCTTTAGATTTCAGGAGAAGCTAAGGAAAAGGAAGATAATAGAATTGGGATTTTTCTCCAAAATTACTTTTCCCTAAAATTACTTTTTTCTATACAGAAAAAAAAAATAAATCCTGGATTTCATTTTGAGGAAATAGGAAGAGGAAGGAGACGTAAATTTTATTTGTATTAAACTATGCTGGAATTATTTTTTCATTGTCTGAGTTCAGCTTATTTTCCCCATGGTTTATTTACCTAGACCTGGTGTTGCCTGATTTACAGATGATGAAAATTTGTGAAAGTAGATACCAAAACATTAGTTAAGCAGCATGGAATATTGCTGCTTTGACTTTTTATGGCCTGTCCCCAACTGTTTCTCAACAATTACTAGTATTTGATGAGAAAAAAAAAAAAAAAAAATTGCTAAATGATGAGAACAGGTGTAAAAATCTGACAAACTGTAAGTTGTAGTTATTAGTATGACAACAGAACTATAAAGTAGTGAGAGACCAAACACAATAAACCAAAAAGCTGTGCTTACTGGTGCTGAATGTGACATACATAAAGTCCCTGAAGAAGTTATGCGTATTTCTAAAAATCTTAGACCAGGGACTTTTTACTATTGGAAATTGCCTTCCGTAAACCACCCTCATATAGCCGTGAGAAAAGAGGGTTAAATTGATTTCTATTATTCGTGAAAGTGGTCAGCATAGCTGGTAAGGTGAATTCAAACAGCTGGTAATTCAGCCCAGTCCCACTGCCTCAAACCAGGAATTTGATTCTCTGGTGAGCTTTCTGTCCTTGTTTATGCCAGCTCAAACTCACATAAGTAATTTTACACTCAGTTTGTATCATCATCAATTTACATAAATTTCCCCCATGACAAATCTCAGACTTACCAGCTCACTATGTGATGCATTAAAAAACCCCTCAAAAACAATACAAGTGAAATATGTTTACATGGTGGTCAGAAAGAGTTGACTTCAGAGATGAATTTCATGCCACTTCACGAAAGAAGAAAGTAAATTGTGGCTGGCAAGCCACTTGTTGGCCAAACCAAGTCCCTTTTGAAGCTTGACCATCTGCAGCAAGTATGGAGATCTGGAGCAAAGCACAATTTAGAACATGGAGAAAAGCCCACAGAGGATCAATTAGACATTCTGGCCCATAATATATTTACTTTAAATTAATTTTCAAAAAGTAGCATGTGTGATTTTGACAGTAGAATTTTGCCCATATGGTTTAACATTTGGGTGCCTCTAAAGCAGCTTGGAAAGTTTAAACTATTTGCTAGTACTTTAGCATCTTTATCTCTCTCTCTCATTGGACCTTTATTTTTGAAAGATAAGATTTAAGTTGTTCACCATTTTTTCAGTCTAAGAAGGCACATGATGCTTGGTTTTCAGATATGGAAACATACCTGGGGAAAAAAAAAAAAAAAAGCCTGCTGTACTGCTGTGATTTCATGTGATTTCAAGTCATTTCACTCGTTTCCTAACAAAGGAATAACCTCTGGGGGGCAGGGAGGGGAGGGAACTGTGAATAAGTCTAACGGGAAACTCATCCTTCTGACTCCAGTATCTATGAAGTTTTGCCCTTTTCAATTTTTGTGTGGTTTAGATGAGAAATATCCCCAACTGCACCTGCCACAGTAAATTTTCTATAACCGTTAAGTTAAAATCAAACCTGCTACACTCTTATTTATTCTGTAATGTTGTGCCTATAGGGACACTGGCACACAATTTCACATACGACATTATTTTTCTGGCATTTGTGACAAACTATAAACCACATGATTGAATTTTTAAATGGAGGCTTTTCTCATTATGAATCAAGTGAAAGTAGGATTCTGCTACTGTAAGCTAGCGGCAAACTTGCTCTTAAACCGTATTTCTAGTGGCTCTCATTTTGCTGCAAATGTAAATTCAAAGAGATATATGTTTCTATCATCCCAGTGCTACCACTGAATTAAAATATCAGCAATATCCATGAATTAAATGGACCTCATCAACACTTTTTACGGCAGTTGAGCTAGAATTTTATATTTTTTGTTTACAAACAGCAGTAAATACGCTCATGTGTACTGATCTTTATTATTGTTAAGATTTATCAAGCAGCACTTACACTCCTGGCCTTGCACAAAAAGAAAAACAAAACCCAAAACAAAACCATGAATCCTCCACATGCCACAACAGAATTGAACTGAATTATAGACTAGAATAGTTTGCATTGGAAGGGACCTTTAAAGGTCATCTAGTCTAACCTCCCCTGCAACGTGCAGGGACATCTTCAACTAGATCAGGTTGCTCAGAGCCCTGTCCGACCTGACCTTGAATGTTTCCAGGGATGGGGCACCTACCACTTCTCTGGGCAACTTGTTTCAGCGTTTCAAAACTCTCTTTTTTTAAAAAATATTCTTCCTTATATCTAGTCTAAATCTAACCTCTTTCTGTTTACAGTCATGACCCCTTGTCCTATTGCAACAGGCCCTGCAAAAAAGTTTACCTCCATCTGTTATGGTTTGAGAAACCTACAACAATTTATTGTAATTTAGATAATTATTCTCTCACCCAATGACCCCTGCCCACTCAGGAAAGGGAATTGGGAAAAATTAAGGAAACCCAAGAGCTGAAATAAACAGGTTTAATAGAATAGGGCTAAATAATTAATAATACTAAAGAACCAGTATTGAACCCGGTATGATTATAAAATATACAGGGATTATAC
The DNA here is from genome assembly GCA_013400055.1 of Nycticryphes semicollaris. Lineage (NCBI taxonomy): Eukaryota > Metazoa > Chordata > Aves > Charadriiformes > Rostratulidae > Nycticryphes > Nycticryphes semicollaris. Next base: position 216,825 of record VXBJ01003082.1, read on the forward strand.
TCAGCCAATTCTATCAGTAGGAATCTGTGGACGCCCAGCAGTGGATACCATATGTCAGTCACTGTGAGCCCTACTGCTTTTGGAGGAAGGGGTCCTGCACCGTGGCAAGAAGTTCTCAGGATCACAGTCAGCATTGAATAGAGACAGCTTTGCAGTAACCGTTCTAATTTATATTGAATGTGATGGTACGAAATAATGCTGTTGGCCAGCTTGGGTCAAATGACTAGGTCTCATCCCTGCACCTGACTAGCTCAAAAACACTGAGACCTTGAAAGCTGCATGCCATAGCTGGCTATCAAGCAAATATATTTTACAATTTTCACAAACTGAGACACTAGAGTCTTCTAGAAGTGCAGTTTTCCCCGGCTAGAAGAGAAATTAATCCTGTTTCTCAAACCGAAACACCATCTTTCCTGTAGGCTCCCTTTAAGTACTAGAAAGCTGCTATAAGGTTTTCCCAGAGCTTTCTCTTCCCTGAGCTGAACAACCCCAACTCTTTCAGCCTGTCCTCATAGGAGAGGTATCAAAGGCCTCTAATCATTTTTCTGGCCTTCCTCTGGACTCAACTTGAACAGGCTGATATCTTTCCTGTGCTGAAGACTCCAGAGCTGGACCCAGAACTCTAGGTGGGGTTTCATGAGAGCAGAGCAGAGGGGCAGAATCACCTCTCTCGACCTGTTGGCCATGCTTCTTTTCATGCAGCCCAGGATGCGGTTGGTTTTCTAGACTGCGAGCACATGTTGCCAGCTCATGTCCAGCTTTTCATCCAATGATACTCCCAAGTCCTGCTCAGCAGGAGCAAGAAAGTAAGGTTACCCTGTACTATTTTGTGGCTTGAAAGACATAACAGAGAATTTGAAGGACTCAGTTCTAAGCCAAGAGGTGCTTAGAACATAGGTCTCTGCTGAAAGAAAGCTGGACCAAGCTTCAGCAAAGGCGTGCTCAGAAAGGGATGGTCACTAGATGATACAACACACAGTACAGGCTTGTTACCTCAGAGCTGCATCAAGTTAGTGAGATGGCACAGAAACTTGACCTGAAGCACAGGTTGTATAAGAAGTGACTGTGCACATATGTGCGCTATAGAAGAGATGATGAAAACAAGGCAGATTCAGAATTACCGCAGTACTTTTGAGAAACAAAATCTATTAGCTACCTATAGTTTAAAAGGCGAGCCATGAAGCAGCCCAAATAGGAGTGTAAACATATTGCCCATCATCATATTTTTTCACGCACTCCCCAGCCCCCACCCTGATCCTATGGAATTTGCTGATACCCACCTAGAAGTCTGGGACCATTAAGATCTATCCATATGAGAAAAAAACTGTAGCCTTCACTCACCAGATGTCATCTGAATGAAGTTACATCTCAAAAAAAGCAGTAGTTTTCAATACAGGAAAGCTTGGCTGAAGTTTCTTTTCCCAGTCGTAGTGTAATCCTACTAATTTTAATGGAGCATGACATTCAAATTACTAGAGGCCAAGTCTGATCATTAATTTGGGATTAGAACCACTTTATTCTTACTTTTAAGTATTTTATACAGTGTTTCCTGTCCAAAACATTATACCAACCCAAATTAAATTAGTTCAAGATTAATTTAGTTAAAGTGGTGTAAAACTCCAGTGTAGACACTCTTAAATTGTTTTAAACCTGAAACATCAGCCTAGGTTAAATTGATTCCTCACAAGATTAAGCAAAATCAATGTATCATCCATTTTTAACCTGTTTAAGACTATCCACTAAGTAAATTAGTTTAAAAACCTAATAATTTAAGAACATGGGCTGAGACTAGTGTTTATCATGATGATCACTATTGTCTTCTTGTTCCCTGGTAGTTGCCGGTCACACTTCTTGCACAGACTCCTGTCTCCTTTGAAACTAGTAACTTGGATCTTGTACACAATATGGCATAATGGAGGTGCTGTCATTGAGAAAGACTCCTGGGTACAATCACAGTAATCATAACATTCAAACAGTTCAAGTCTGCATGCAAGTGGCCTTACTTTAAAGCTACAGTCCTAAACACTGTCTTTTCTGCATTTTCTGCGCGGACATGTTACCCTTTTATTTCTTCATTTAAAAAGACCTGTTTAGACTAAAGAACATTTTGAATTGGTGGGAAGAGTAAAATAACTTGTAATCTTCTCATCAGGGTTTTTAAATTGCTGTCTCTAAACTACAATGCTGGATATGGTGAAATTAAAAAAACAAACAAACAAACAAACACACAAACAAAAAAACCTCCAAAAGCATGTGACAAGAATCAATATGAAGTCCTAGGCTTCTAATGGATTAAAACAAATTACAAAAAAAGGAAAAGCAGAAGCATAATAATTACCAAGTGCCTTATGTCCACAGATAATGAAATTAAAACTAACTAGCTGATTTGCAACTTCAAACAGGACAACATTTTCCCAATTAGGTGCAAGAAAGCGTACTGTTTCTTTTAGCTGATTCTCAAGGTCTCATTCCTTGGCAAGTGCAAAACCACACCAGACAGCATGAACTGTGAAAAGGGATCATGTGAGTTTGACAGCTTCAGTAAAGAAATATAAAATTGCTTTCTGATTGCCCTGTTGTAGCTAATATATGGCACAAGATTGAGAGGGGAAAAAATAATTAAATTCTTATGATAAAATCTAAATTTTATTTCAGTATGGAATAAGTTCTAATTCAATTGCTCTAATCTTTAAAATACCACTGTAAGCAATATGAAGCTTTTTGAAGGTACGCACCAATAATTTGCAATATTTAATTTAGAAGCTGTTGTCTTTGATAGTCACATAATATGTGAAGGATACTGAATCCTTTTGCAAGACTTACTCTAGTGAACCATATCAGTCACCAAGAAATTCATACCATCAAAAAAAAATATTTCTTTCTTGTTAAGATCCAAAGCCAACCAGCAACTTAAGGAAAAATGACAGGACAGAAAAAAACTGAACTAACATTTGAAATAGAAAGGTAGCAGGAAGTATTTTAGCAACTTGGTTACTGATGAGTAGAAGAGGAAAGCAGAATTTCCCTGGTAGGCAAATCTGTACTTCTTGTAAACATTATGCAGACATTGCATTAAGATGTCTCCTGTCATAGCACAGAATGATTGATAAAAATGATTCAGGGTCCAGACAGCAATAGTACAGAGCAAAAAACATGGGGGGCGGGGGACAGGCAGAGGGCAGAAATCCTTTTAGATTGACCTTTAACTGATAAATTGATGATGTCCTCATTAGCAGCAACCCTGCTGCTTGCCCTCAATAAAAGATAATGTCCTGCTGTTAACACTATTCCCGTTTCTGTGATTTAACGCTACTATTACAGTGCAGATTCTATTTAAATGGATTAAGGTTTAAATTAAGATAAAATATTGTTGGGTCCGCAGTGGTTTTGTCTGAACCAAGCAGTGTGTTTTCATTGCCTGTGACTGGAAATCATCAAGCTACAGGGACATTTATCAGATGACATTAGCACTCAGGTTTTCGTAAAGTAGTACCTATATAATACCCAATTTGTTTAGTATGTTCTCCGTAATATTTTACAGGCAGTTAGTCTGTTTATGATAAACATTTTAATGCATAGTTACCCACAGTGTCATCCTCCCCGAGGAAAAAATCCTTTACTAGAATTCCAGTATTATCTCAGCATTTGTGGGGTTCACAATGTAGAGAGATAATGAATCAGATTAACTATTACATGCAATGGATACACCATGCAATTTCACATTTTCCATGGTTATCAGTGCCATCTACAATGCTAAAAATACAGGGAGAGATGTCATTACTGATCTACAACTTGATTTAGCAATTCTTTTGTTGGTTTCTGAAGAATTGTTTTAAACAAAGAACCCTAAGCCTTTCAGTTAGAACCCCAAATGTGCTTACCTTTCAGTACTGTATCTTGGGAATCAATTTACATTTTCAAGATAAATGACCAAAGTTCTATAGAACAAAGATGTTTAGTGATCTCTTTTATTAAACATAATTATAGAGTTATTTTAATTATTTAAATACCCACTGACCTATCTTCTAGAGTCCCTTATTAACAGTATCTCTTAAGATAGAGGAATTCTCTACATTGGTTTAAGCCTCCTAATGCTGAAATAACATAGGAACTATCATTACGGAACAGAAAGCAATATGGTCACAGGAAAGACCAGCATAATTTTAAAAATCTGATCTTCTATTATTTCAATGCTCTTTCCGCTTTTCACTGGCATATACAGTGCACCATGCAATCTACTGCTCAGCTTTGATGAAATGCACACCAACTAACTTGCTAAATGTCAGTGCTTTCCACAAGACAATGGTAAATATGGTTTAGAATTTGAAACCATCCCACAGCAACCTTCCATTGCAGTGGGATTCTTGCATATAAATTTCTATTTCCAATTCAGGAAAACAATTATTAAAATGCTTTTGTTTCCAGCTAAGTGAAAGCAAATGGGCACTGTCACAAGACCCAGCAGTATAGTCCCTGGGGCACTAATCATCACTGTGATCCTTTGGAGCTGCTGGGACCTGGCACCAGCAGTGGTGATTACACTGGGGGCAGGCAGATGACAGGTTTACTCTTCGCCCTGCCCCACTCACTGGGGGGGAAGAAGGGCAGTGGGAACCAGGGGAAGGGGCTCAAGCAGCACAGCTCCATCACCTTCACCCCTTAGATGGGGGCTGCACAAAGGCAGTAGTGTAACCCTGACTATGACCATACAGGGCTGAGAGAGACCAGACCAGCCAACCCCAGAGCTGGGTTGCTCATGGGCTGCTTAGATTCTGAGTTTCTCCAAACAGGGGACTCCTGCTCCCCTCAGCTTTCTGCATATACCAGAGACAAGAACAAGTAATCTCCATTCTCTCTCCAGGCTTGTTTTCTACAGCTTTATGAGCCCTCAGTCTGTCTGGTAATCAGCTCTCACATGTGCCCTTACTCTTTCGCTATGCTAAAGAAGGCTTTAATCAAAAGGGTTGCTGTTTCATCCTGGATCCTTTTCAGGGAAAAAAAAATAATTAAAAAATTCACACATACAATTGCAAGAAGCAGCTGTCACTCTAGAGAAAGGTAGGCAAGCAGCAGAAGAGTAACTTGAATAACAATACCCAAAAGACTTGAATAATGTGAAATTATTCAAAGTGAACTTAAAAATGGAACTCATGTCATTTGAGAAACTCAGGATGTTTGCTTCTTACTGTAAATTAGTTTAAGTAGTATCTGTGTGTTCTTCCAGTGGTTAGTATCTGGCAGTAAAAAAAGAATAAAAATCCATCTCTGTTATCTGGCAAAAGTAGAGCCTGGATTTGTCAGAAGCACTTCAACAAGATTTAGTAAGATTCATAGTCCCATGTCCAAATTTTCTGAAATTTTGTTAAATTCCATTTTGCCACCTTCTCAGGAGTGTCTTATCCACATTAAATGGTCCAGTACTACTAACTGATGTGGAATAAATTAGTCAGGGGAAATACCAACAACTTGTCCTTCTGAAACTCAGAATCTGCAAAATTTTAATTATTCAAAGTTATCATTGAATGGTCCTGGTTTAGTTTTGCAGTTACTTGTATGAACTTTAAGTATACTTAGATGGGGACAGAATTATTTAAAATATTTTATCCTTATGTAATTCCATGGAAATGAGATTTATTTTTTTTTTTAAAATTTACTTCATGCTAATCACAGCTGTTACAACTGCATATTCCACGTCATATGTACTCATAGTTAAAAAGATAAAAATATTTCTATTCAACATGCTGAAATTTGATTAGTATATATCTTATTTTCCTTACGCTGCTTAACGTTCATACACACATAAAGAAATTGAGGGGAAAAGGTTTACTTTAATAAAGAAGACTGTTTAATAAGATGCTCTTTGAAAAGATAATTCAGTGGATTAGAAATGTACTTATAATTATTCAGTTATATACATGTAATTTGTTTCACACTGTGTTTAACAGTAGGAAGTTATTTTATAATTTTATGGACTTAGTGGGAGTGAGAAAAAAATCTCTTAAAATTAATAATAATTACTACCACTGTCCTATTTCTGTAGTTAACGTAGTTATTTTTTTTCACAAAAATAAGTTAAAAAATCCAAACATTTTGTATTTACACCTTTATAGAAGCAAGACAGCTGTATGGACAGAAGAACTGAAAAGAAACATAAATGTCAAACACCATTAAGAGCTAGAAGTGTAAAAGGTTATATAAAGCAACTGTCAGTGTTAACCTGAAGCCCAAGGAAATATTTTAGGTTTTGTTTGCTTTTAAGTTTATGAATATTGTCATTAGTGATAATTTTGGAGTATTGCTCTGTTAAAAACAACTAGTCTCAGTTAAATTAATATTAATTTGTATCACTAATCTTTTCAGGAAGCATTACTGAGTTCAGCATGCATTTGGGGGAATTAAGGGATATGTAAACTGCTTTTATGATTATCAGAGCATGTCATACATTAGATGTACTTCCTGGCTCTACAGAAATCTCTGGCAAAGATTCCCACCAATTCCAGTGGTGTTCATGCTGTACAGTGCTTTATTTCCCTAATTGTTCTAATGTTGGCAGTCTCTCACTGAAAGTAGTACTCTTTTCTTTTCAAGCAGAGTTGCATGTAAGCTTGATTTTCCTTAATATTTTGTTATTATTTTTATAACTCCATCAGCATGGGACAGATTTTCAGTCCTTGGTGACAATGTCATCTAGCCACACTGAAACTCTAGATGGCGCTTAACAGGACTTGAGTGCAATGCAGAATTATGGATTGGGAGCACAATTAGGGATCGGGAGCACAGCATCAGGGCTACTAAAGGTCTTCAAATACTGTGATGCACTTTTTGCCAGGTATTTCACCAATTTATGTCGTGACTCTTAATTCTTCCACATGGCCATACACATATTTCTATTGGATTTGAAAATTCACACATTTAGTAAGGTGGGACATCAGTCATTCATCAACTCCAATGCAGAGTGCTATTGTGGCAGTGTCTTCAAGAAGACCTGCAGGCAGAGGAAGTGCAGTATCACAAAACCCTCCTTACTCATCTAAGGAGCTATTGTGCTAGCAGCTGACAAGAGAGGAGCCAATTCAGGCATCATCTCTAGGAAAAGCAAAATTTATAGGAAATGCTACAGGAAAAGGAGGAGGCAGAAGTAACTTACCTACAATTAAAGTTGGCTTTGTGGGGAGGGAGGCGCTGGGATGCAGCAACACGCATAAAATGACACACCTGTATCTCTGTGTTCATGTAAGTTAATATACAAGATCTAGGGAAGATATGAAGATGTATGAATCTAAATTCTTATTTTTCACTTCTTATACCTGTAGTCTGTGAAAATATAGTTATTGTCCAGGAGCTGTTTGGTTTAAATCGCAAACACAAATGCCAATAGCTCACCCTATAAAATATTTTAGAGGAGAGTTCAAGAGGAGTAAAAAGTTGAAATAACTTCCCAAATGTCAAGCCAAGTACTCTGAAAAAGAATGAAATCACTCAAGTTTCTAAGTAAATCTGTTTCTCAGTGATACTGTCAGATAATTTGTAGACTGAGAGCACAATGGCTCTTTTTACTGCAACGTGTTATAGAAAAGTAGCAAGATAGGGCACATTCCTACACTAACATCCAGAAACATGCGGCCAAATCACTACTGCATGCCCTTTGCACTGCCTGCAGACAGAATAAAACAGAAAAATTCAAAGCCATCTCAAAGCAAAACTTCACTAAAAAGAAAACAACACAAAACACCTCTCTCTCTCCCTGCTCCACCATAAAATGACAAACTCGTCACCCCCACCCTACTCCCCAAGATACATCTTCCAAATCTTTTTCTCCCTCTTCAGGCTTTTTGTCTTTTCGGTCCTCCTTTGCCAATAAGAGGCCATATAACTACCAACAAACCATGTTGATTACAATGGAAGAAGAGTTAATCCTAAATGTTTTAAACCAATTAATCTCACTTTAGACTGTAGGCTTTTTTTTTTAACCCCTTCTCCAAACAGTTGCTGCTGCTGTGCAACAGAAGTTGCATGGCCTGGTTGGTTTTTGTTTGTTTGTTTGTTTTGGTTTGTTTATTGGTTGGGTTTTTTTTCAAACCATCCTCTTTGACTATGGAAGTTAATGTTGGATTCATTTGACCTTACTCTACAAGTAAGTGTCTTGAATCCTTTCTGGATTGCTCCAGTGGCATTGGGCTACTAATTCAGCTGCAACACTTGAATTTCTATTGTGATGAATCCTTAAAAAAAACCAACTTTGTGTATATGCATGTACTCTATATACAATATGTGGAAAACCAGCAGTATAATAATGCTGAAAAACAGCAATCAAAAGTTCATTCTTTGGACACAGAGTTCTACCTTCTAGTAAAAAAAAAATAATCTCAGATCTGTTTTTGTGGTTTTGTTTTGCCTTTTCTTTTTTAACAAACAAACAAAAATGTATGTTATCCTTGACTTGAGGAGGATCATGAAAGAGATATAGGATCTTCTGAGAGATACTGTTATGCAGGTGCAAGTGGAGCTGAAGAAGAAAGAGCAAGCATTTTTGGAGATGTAAGGGTGTTTGATTCTTTCAAGTTCATTTGAAGGTTTAATTCTGATACTGCATGAAGTGTTTCAGCAACACTGAAAACAAAAGCAACAATCCATATGCAGCTTTTTCCTAACACTTGCAGCAAAAGTTTCACCTATGATTCACACAGGCTTGTGAACACCTATGGAAAACCCCATGCCTCATATGTGAGCACATCCTGAGGGAAAATTAGTCATTTCACACAGCAATAGCAATAGCTTGCCAGTGTTAAATTAATGGCATCCTTGGGGAAAAAGGTAATAACATTTTTTCTGATTAACCTAACTGGCTGCAGGACTCTGCTGTAGTCCTGTTCAAATTCATCAGCAAAACCATTTTTTGTACAGTGCCTTGAGTTGAAAATTTTGATTCTCAGAGCTGAGAGGGCAAATGGCAGTTTCTGGTTTTCTGCTGGCTTCTGTAATTACCTGTGATCACAAACTACATTTATTCTCATAAGATTTTGCCAAGATGTAAAATCGAATGATATTCCATAAATCCTCAAAATAACTTTTTCCATCAACAAATCATTCACTTAGCCTTTTTAAGTCAATCATTCATCTCCAGTATTAAAGACACTGTAGAAACCAAAGCTAAATTAGGAAACTGAGACATAAAATGGGTTAGAATAACGCAGTTATCCAGATACAGACTTTATACACTTATTTATTTAATATGCACCGCCTTATTGGGTACAGAGCACATCTTTACTTTGCCTCAAAAAAATTGAGAGACCTATAAGAAGAAACTGAATAAAAGAGATAATCAGAGTGTGAACATTTTCTTCAAGAAAACTTTGTTCGTTACACAGTACTATGCTATCTATCATACATACTCTTTGAAAGGAGTAGGAAAAAAATTCCTAAGGAATTCTGTGCAATATGACAACAAAATTCAGTGGAAAGGCAAGTGCTACCAAAAAAGCCTAGGACTGCAAAATACAGTAAGGACACATTCATTCTTTCTTCCTCTAAAGCACCTCTGTAGTACAGTTCTTTAACACCATAGACTAAATTTTGCATTGACTTATTACTACTAATAAATGTTCAGTATCAATTATTTTAATCTATAATTAATTAATCTATAATTAATCTATAATCTATAACATTCTGAAATTGTTGCATCACAGGAAATATAAATGTTATCAACAAACAGCAATGCTACCCACCACACTTGAGAAGTGAAGATAAATTGTACAGCATGAGTTAAATCCTACTTATTTTTCTCCTAAGATAGGTCATCTGGACCACATCCTGGGGTTTTTTTTGTGTCTGTCGTTAAGACTTTGCCTTTGAAAAGGTGAAATTAGAAGCCTCAGCAGTCAGCCCACTTATTTCAGTAATTGCTGTAGTTGAACTAAGATGAGCAATGCTTAGTCCCCACTTGAAAGCTGAGGGGAAATTTACTTGGGTGAAATACAGCACCACTACCCAGGCTGGAATTTGATGATGATAAGACTGTCATGATGTTGATAAGAGTGTTGGCTTTGCAGAGCAACATCAATTGTGGGAACAGAAATTAAACTAGAATGCTAATGCAAACTAACACTGGAGAGGTGTATTTAGAAATTTAATTCTCTTATTAAGCTAATTCTCTAGTAAAACACCTTGCATTTTTCTTGATAAGTCAATACAAGTCACTTCACATCCTATTACCCATGAGAACTTCAGAAAACTTAATTTAAAATTCACAGGAGACTATTATCTAGTGATTAATTTCATTAATAACTCACCTCCCCAGTTTTGTCAACACAGGTGCTCCAGAATCTGAAAGCTTATCCCAGTTGTTCATAAGAACATTTTAATTGCCTCAGTTTTGTCAAATGTGGAAAGCTAGAACAGACTGTGAAATTCCTGACAATAGTGTCAGAGAAACCATTATAGATGTTGAAAGAAAATCCAGATGTTCTGAAAATACAGGATTGCTCCTACTGCTATCTGCAAGAAAGCAACCTCATTTTAAAATATTTTCTTACTTTTTATATATATAGTAAGAAAGTTAGCAACAAACATAGCTACTACTATGTAGTAGTGACTGCTACTACTATGAGAAAGTGAGAACTGGTAACTATTTAAAGCATAACAAAAAAAAAAGTGGCTAGAGTCAAAAGACAGAATTATCAAAAGCTTAACCACGAGTTCTCAAAAGAATTTTTGTTTCCTCTTATGTATGTGCTTCTAAAAGCAGAGCTCTTAATTAATACCTAGTTCCTGATATACTTGAGACTGTTCTGACAAACAACTTTCCATGTAAGAAGTTGATAGATTGTGGTCACTGCACGTACTGAATATTTTTGACAAGAAATCTCCTCCTGAGACTGCCGGAGGACTCCATAAGACACAGTCTTCAGACCTTCTCTGGAGGGAGTTCTGCATGCAGCAGCAAGAGTGACTCCAAATTGCAGGACTGAGTGAGGCTTGCAAATAATTCTCAGGCCAAGGTAAGGACATCCCTTTACTGGTGGATGTTTAAATTAACAAGTCAGTCTTTGCTACATGTTTAAAAATAAGGAATACCACTCAAACTGGGTTTAGTGGAATACCCGAAAGGAGGTTGTAGAGAGGTGGGGGTCATTCCCTTCTCCCAAGTAACAGGCAATAGAAGAGCAAACAGCCTCAAGTTGCACCGGGGTAGGTTTAGATTGGATATTAGGAAAAAGTTTTACACTGAAAGGGTTATTGAGCATTGGAATGGGCTGCCATGGGAAGTGGTTGAGTCATCATCCCTGGAGATATTCAAAAGACAGATTGACATAGTGCTTAGAGATGTGGTTTTTTGTCAGTGTTAGGTGATGGTTGGACTATGTGATCTGAAAGGTCTCTTCCAATCTAGGCAATTCTATGATTCTATGATCTCCCATTTACGTAGTCATTTCTATAATGAAGATAGTACTCCTGATTTCTCTGCCAGAAAGCACAGCATTCACTCATTAAAAAACCCAAAAAAACCCACAAAAAAACCAAACACACACCCACACCCACCCCCCATCCCCCTAAACACAACAACACGGAGGTACAAAAAGCAAAGTTCAGTCATACTACTGAGACAATCTCATATTTGAACTTCAACTGAAAGCTAGATACAGAATTACTTCCCCCCTCCCCCGCCCTGCTTAGTGGGACCCAGATCTCCTACAAGCTTATCTAGGAACTGCTGCAGCACATTTAATGTGTCATAAGCCCCAGTTTGCCAAGCTGCCAGAAGAACAGAGAGATCTACTGATGGCAATCAATGCAGGCTTGGGCACTGGTGAGGGACTGCTCAAAGGTGGTATAACCAAACAGTCTTTTCATCCCTGTGCTCATTTTAAAGAAGTGACAAGATCCATTTGAGGCTACAGATAGTTTTATATATTAGAAACTGATATAATAAGCAACATTGTAAACTTTTCAAGTTGATGTAATTTTGATTTTCATTGGTGCTGAACTGGGATCCAGTACTTTATGTGTGGTCAGGAGTTAGATATGCTCTGCAGACTTCTCCCCCTCACTTATTTCACATGAGTTTCTTCAGAATATTATCTGAATATGTAGGTTGTTTTTAATGGAAAAGCACTTGTGCTAGATTTACATTTCTGTTTTGAAAATAACCTGAATAAAGTGCCGTACATGGTAAATGCATTTGAATAACCTGAAAACAACATGAGAATTATTCAGCCTCATGTTACATACTTAATTGAAGCTTCTCATATGCTTCAGTCCCCTATAGTAACTCAAAATTGAGCTAAAACAGAAGGAATGACTGTTTCTAAACAAATCATTTTTGAAATGGTCTCATAACCAGAGGAAAGTTGTTAAGTTGAAAATCCATGCTGAGCTGTAAAGTGCATTATATTCCTTGATGTATTACCAGCAAAGTACTTATTAAAGCAAAGTATAATAGAATATCCAATAAACTCTATATCCGTAAAATTTAGATTTTTCATTAGCATTGAATGTTTAGAGACGTTCTCAAAGGTATTTCTTTGAAGAGTGTAATCTTTTAAAAAAACCCAAAACACCCACAGCAAAAACCCATCACAAAAGGTAATTGTAATTTTAAAGGCAATACAAGGTTTGTTGTTTTTTGGGTCCCCCCCATGTCGAACATAGAAGGCATTAATTTCCAGTACTACTCCATGGGAGCTGTTGCACTGTTTAACAGCAGGATCTTATTATCTATTGATTTTTCATTTAATTAAGAAATGTAGTTAAAGGACAAATGATCTAGGTAAAGTACACTAAAAAAAAGAGAATAGAGGAAGTAAAAAAAAATTATTCTTGTTTCCATAGTTCGCAAATCAAATATATTCTTCTAATTAATGAATCAAAGGAGTCCTACACCAGGTTACATCACCAGGTATCGTTGAAAAAAATTGACAGAAACCTTTCCATTGTCATCTGCTGGGAAGAAGAAAATTTCTGTAGTTTTCCCCTCACTACTGAGATATGTCCACCTACTAATTAGAAAGTAACACTAATGAAGTGATAAGTCTCAAGTATGCATTTCTCTTAAGACAAATAGGAATAACAAAATTGCAACACAACTGTAATGATTTCCCTAAACAAAAGGTGTATTTTTCACTAATACCTTTCACGTAGGAAGAAATCAGTAGCTGTTGTAATTCCCCCCATGTCCCAAAGGCTTCAGAGGTTTTACCTGATCTCTTAAAATCAAATGCTGTGCAAAGCATAAACCTGTGCTGTCATCAGTGTATTTTCAGATTTTAAAAACTGCTTTCCAATATCATAATCAAAAGCTAAACTTTTACTTTGTTAGAATCATTCTGTTTTATTTAGTATTATGCTGGTGAAAGGTTTATATGAGCTGGCTAATGAATCCAAAGTTTGCTTATATGGAGTTTACAAATTCAATTGGATGATGTAACCTTCCATCAAGCTAATGTGCACCAGGAATCACCACAAAATCTGGTATCTGTAAGGGCTAAGTTTTGTGAGGAAGATCTTTAAGAAGGCGGTGATGAGCAAGAAGGAGGAAAAAAAAAATAGTACAGTTTTTTATCCTCTTTGTAACCTTTTAGGTAACTGCGATCACTATGATATCAATGTACTGGTCAAATCTTCAGAATACACATAAATGCCTACTTGTCATAGTGCTAGGAATCCTAGGTAAATTTAGGCCTGCACTTTTTGAGAACTCCTACATGTAAACAAGACTATGAAGATAGCCTTTTAAGCTTATAAAAAGAAGATTTAAAAAAAAAATAATGTAATGACCTTGTGATCTTAATTTCATCAATAAGAAAGAAACATGCTTAAATATGCCAGGTGATGTATCATTGCTTGTAATATTCTAAAAAGTAAAAATGAAAACTCCTGTGTAAGTAGTAAGGTAGATATACATGTATTTCTAATTATATATTTCAAGCTACAGTGAATTAAGGAAGTTAAAATCACAAGTGAAAGTCTTGATTTGCCTTTAAATAAAGCTATTACATTTGAATTATTTTCCATTTCTGCTAAAAAAACCCAAAGCACCATAGGAGTATCATCAAAACTGGGGAGATAATTGAACGGTATCTTAGAAGCATTCAGTTATATAATAAATTTACCCCAATAAATATAACTATTGTAGCCCACCTGCATGGGACCTTAAACTGACCTTTTATTGAGAGCAACAACAAAGAGGCTGATGAGCTATTCCTTTTTATCCACTTCTACTGGGGTCAGGACCAGAGCATCAGTGCAGAAGCTCCTCCCTTTCACAGGTGTCACCTGAAATTAATTTTCTCTAATTTACATTATTTTCAGTATATTTAAAATTTTCCCTGACTAATTTTGTACTTTTTCCTGAAGTTGGATGTCTAAACATGATTATAATTTACAGTGGTTTATTTCCCAGTATTTTTGATATATTAAGAGCTACTAAAAATTGAATAAATACATAGAATAAATAAAAGAGGTTGAAAGGGAAAAAAGACCAACTTGGTGTTGCAGGGATAGTTTTGTTTTAGAGTATGGCAAAAAAGTTAAGAGAATTTTGTACCTAAATGTGTGTGTGCCTTCATTTTGGAAAGGTGACATGGGCTTGTAGAGGTGACATTTTTGCAAGCAATCCCTAGCACAATCTCGCCACCACCAGTAGTCACCTTTTCCGTGAATCCTATCTCTAAGCACAGAGACTTATGCAGAAGGCTGATGCAAAAGTGGCCTTGAGTACCTCAGCTTTTTCTGTGATCTCAGCCTTATCTGTGTCCATTGCTCTCAAATCACCTCCCACTCCCTCATTCAGCAATGGCCACAGGTTTTCCTTGTTCTGCCTGTTATGATTAAAGAGGCACTAGAAGCTCTTGCTGTTGCCTTTAAGTCCCTTGACAAGTCTTACATTTAGCCGAGCTTTGGTTTTCTTAACACCACCCCTTTACCCCTACAATTTTTAAAATCCTTCTCTGTAACATAACTGTACCCACATCTCCCATCTATGATCTACTTATAGATTTATTTATTATTTCTAACATTGGAGCTCTGCCACAAGCTTTAAAATGTGCATGTAGAAAGATAGGGTTTTGCTTTCTAAAAAATCTTACCAACGCTATTCACACAAAATAGTAATAGAGTAAGTTTTTTTGAAATGTTATTCAGAAGTAACCAAATAACGAGAGCTCATGGAACTCAAAATAATTCTGGCTTCACAGGAGTCTGGCTCTTATTCTTTGACACTTCATTGTGGGAAATGCCAATACTATAAAAGAAAAGAACAGTCTTTTGTCCCTGCATCCTGGCTTTTGTTAGGAGGTCAAATCTATTTTAAGAGGACTTGAATATTCAGCAAAATCAAATACACCTTCAAATAACTAGCTAAATAAAATAATTAGAGACACTCAAAATTTTCTTGCCCTCATCTATACATGCTGGAATCCTTTTGTTGACAAAAGATAATGCTAATTAAATAACAGTGAAGTAGCATTTATGAAGCCTAGAATACGACTTACTTTGATTCGTACCAGCACCTTCAGGAGATTACTACATCACTGCATTTTCAGAATAAATATTCACCTGTCTTCAGCTCCTGTGCAAGTTTCCACACAAATTCTGACTAAGCACAATATAACAGTAGAGCTTTCTGGAGACACAGCTGTGAACTGCAAAACCTCCTTATAAGATTTCAGTGGCAAGATTCCACTGCTTACATGGTTGTGGTGACTGTATTCCCCTCACGTGGCACTAGTTAGCAGTTAAGAACTTTTGAGCAAACCTCTAAGTAAAAGATCATGTAGTTCAAATCTCAAGAACATTGTCAAATAGAGACAGATTAATTACATAAAACCTTGTTGCAAGCCAAGCACTCTTTTTCAGCGAGCAGACTATGCACAAACCAGTTCTAACTTCCTCTAATGCAGCCAATACTTTTCAGGCTGAAGAAGTTGTTCAGTTTTTTATTCTAATTATTCACTATGCATTTTATGATAAAATAGTTGAAATATATGAATATGCACGTCTGATGATATTTGTTTAGTATTAAAAAAGATGTCAATGAATGATGAAGTGAATTCAAAATCCTTTTAGTATACATTGCAATAAATATTTATTTGTGGTAAAATTATGAGGTGATACTACCATTTGTAAGTATTTTGAGAAATGCCTGATCAATACCTGACTAGGTATTGTTCTTCAAAAACAGTAAATTATCTGAACCTCAAGTCACAGAAGTTAGTGGAAACATAAAAGACATTGTATTTTTATTTTTCTGGGGCAGAAGTTAGTTGAAGTCTTAATTTGCTTTTGAATACAAGATTATAAGCATGAGTGGTAAATAGAGATGCAGAGGCAGGCTGTCTCACAGGAAATTCACCAAGTAATTTCAAAAAACATCCAAGCTCTTCAGAAGAAATTTTACCTGGTGAAATTGTTCCCTGTTTAATAAAGCAAAATTTCCCCCATCACTACAGCATGACTTAGTTTTGGGTTATGGTAGAATTTATGCTGAGATGTTCTCTGGAGATTATCTCAAGGAGAAAAAGTCAGGATCCACTTTTCAGGCTTCAGCAGCCAACAGAAATGTAAACGTTGCAAGTTTCGCCTGTATCTCAGCTGCCCTCATTCCCTTACTATATCGCATTTCTTCAGTGCTCAGCTCTGGAGCTGATAAGAATTAAGCAATAAATGAAAAAATCTTTGACTTGAGATGAAAAAGATTTAGTGATATACTGACCGCACCTCACTTTCAAGTCTAAGTCAAACACCATCTCTTCTTCCACACATACTTATGTCTAATTAAAGAAAATCTCACCTTGTTCAAGTGTAGTGAATAAGAATTTAGAGCTGTTTGCTTCTTTGAAATCCCAGGTTACTCCAGGTATGTGACAAATCATGTGATTACAGTGTGTTAGATTGCAAAAACTAATTAAAAGATCCTGCCTTCTTCTTTTATCCTGAATGTTAATAATAGCAAAGGGAGAGACAAACTAGAGAAAAACAGGTGAGATGAACAGAACAAACATAAAGGTTTGTGTACAGCTCTTGGTTACCATTTGCAGAAAGCCTGCAAATAATGGTGATGTGCAGGAGGAGGCTTTAAAAATGCTAAGGATGAGGAAGACAAAAAAAGTAAAAAAAAAACAAACCCAAACTTTAACACATTGGAATAAAATATTGTAAATTTGTGTGTGTTTATATGTTGCAAAGATTTCCTGGCTTGAAGAAAATCTGACAGTCTACAGAAAAACTGGCTTCTACTGAGGAATGAGTACTTACTTTTCCTGTCAAATATAACACTCAAAAGGTATTCATGTTGTTTGTATGTAGAAAATGTAGACAGGAGCTTCAAGGGGTTAAGGGAGATGGAGTGACCAAGAATCTTATAGGGAATTAGCTTTCACTTCTGTGCACTGGTTGTACAGAAAGTAAAAATTAATTCCATCCGGTCAGGTGGTACAGCTTATGTCCCACAGTTGCACAAAGCACATTTATGGTTTACTTGGCCTGGAGAGTCTTCAAATCACTAGGTGGTTTAAAAGATGCTGCCTATTTTCTCAAGCTACAGAGCAACTATATTTTCTCAAGCTACAGAGCAACTAACCTGCAAACATTGTGACATGTTTTGGTTTTTTTTGTGTTTTTTTTTTTAATGTGGATTGTGAAAAAAATCTGCATCAAAAGAACCATGGCCAGCAGGTCGAGGTGATTCTGACTCTCTATGCTGCTCTCTTGAGACCCCACCTGGAGTACTGTGTCCAGCTCTGTCGTCCTCAATGGAGGAGGGACATGGAACTGCTGGAACAGGTCCAGCAGAGGGCCATGAAAATGATCAGAGGGTTGGAGCGCCTCTGCTATGAGGACAGGATGAGAGAGTTGGTGTTGTTCAGCCTGGAGAAGAGAAGGCTCTGGGGAGACTTTATAGGAGCCTTCTAGTACCTGAAAGAAGGCCTACAGGAGGGATTGGAAGGGACTCTTTATGAGACAGTGTAGTGGTAAGGCAAGAAGTAACGGTTTTAAATTGAAAGAGGGGAGATTTACAATAGATATTCGGAAGAAATTCCTCACTATGAGGGTGGTGAGACACTGGAAGAGGTTGCCCAGAGAAGCTGTAGATGCTCCATCCCTGGAGGTGTTCAAGGCCGGGTTGGATGGGGTTTTGAGAAATCTGATCTAGTGGGAGGTGTGCCGGACCATGGCAGGGAGAGTTGGAAGTCAATGATCTTTAAGGTCTCTTCCAACCTGAACCATTCTATGATTCTGTGAACATAAACATCACTGTAGGCATACCAATATGGAAAAAAAAATATTTAGAAGACACCTTATACGAGCCCTGTCTAGGACTGGTGTAAGGGTGTTCAAGGCTGTCAGTAGCTGTGCACATGTGCAACAGATCCAGGAACAGACACAGTGGGAGTACTTGGGTCTCACTCGAGTGACAACAAATTCACCGCACATGTAAGTGAGCGGGTGTTCAACTTGTCAGGGTTTACCTTTCCAATTACAGATACTGGATCTCTTGCACTTTGGGATCTTTTCAGAATGGCAGCTCAGATTCTGTCATTGAGAAGTAGGTGCCCTAAAAAAAAAATAAAATAAAAAAGGCTATTTATTAGTAAGTATAGTAAGTAAGAGGGAAATAAATCTTTACTCTTTCCATAGGAAACAAACAATAATGTTACAGAACACCGTAGTTACAGAAAACATAATAAAACAAAAAATAAAATTATTATAAGATGTATCCAAATTCTAGCAGTCATACGTAGGGCTTTTCCTGCCAATCCTTGGGAAGAAAAAAAAACACAATTATTTTCAAATTGTGTAGCTGATGTGGAAAATTTCAAAAGTAATTATTTATTTATTAGTAATTTATAAGATCAAGGCACCGCAACTCCATCTGGTTTTAGAAAAAATCTGCATTCATTATCAGATTTTTCTTTTCTTAAATTGTGTGTTAATTTTATAACATTGTACATTAGAATGTATTGTATGTTAAGCAGAAAATTTTCTAGTACTATGCATATTTATATTCATCATATTTGCTTTGATGTATTTATTTGTAAGAGGGAGAGAGAATAACAGTATTATTTTAAAAGCATTTTTGTCCTATATATTGAATGCAAAATATTGTATTATTGTGCTTTGAGAAAATAACTTATAATTCACATTAATTTCAGTAGAGTCTGTCTTCATGAAAAACACTTAAATGTATTATAAAACAAAAAAATAACAAAACTAAAAAGCTTAAAGCTGTTGTTGAAAGTGCAATGATTATTAGTGTCAATCAAATGTGATTTCCATCACAAGATTAAATCTGTACAAAAGATCTGAAAACATACTTCAGCTGCCAGGAAATGACAAATCAATCAAAAGACAATATAAATGAGTGATCAAGCTGTAAAAAAACCAAACCAAACCAAACAAAAAAGCCCTCAAAAAACAAACAAGAGAATGTGGGTGGCATTTTGTCTAACTCATAGATTTTTTTTTTTTTTCAAATTAATTTCTTAAATGGAAGAGCTGACCATTCATTTCATCTATTTTTGCTGTAATTGGAGAGGTTTGACTATTAGAATTCTTTGACAAATAACAACCTTGAGTTGAGACAGAGAGCTTTAATGTTCTCTTAATATATTTGCTTAAGAAAAAGACCATATGGGATCTGGGATAATCAGTATAAACAATAAATAGAGATTCTTAGGCAAACACTAACCTAACTATTCTTAGAGGCTAAAAGGCCACATCCAAACTAAAATCTCTGAAATAATATGAAGGTGTATTATGAAGTGTGAAGAAAAATTAATTTTCTTTTTGTAGTTGTAGAACATGGAAGGGCCAGTCATTAAATTTGTGTTATCACAAAGTCAATAAGTCATAGTTTTTTATCAAGACTAGTGCTGGAGAATAAAAAAATAGTTGCAGTGGAATGAGAAAGCAGTGGAAAAAGTTTCTGGTGAATCGGGTTCACTTTAAATGCAACTGATATCTTCATTTTTTAAATTTAATTTTTCAATAAATGTTCTTGGTGGTGGTTGTGGTAACACTAGTGTTAGAAGGTTGCATCAAACCCTTGCTATGCTACGATTTCATGCAAAAAGAATGGGAATACTGATGGAAATTTGCTAGGGGCTGTGCTAAGCACAGTCTTGATTAAGCATTTGATTATGAATTCCTGTTACTACTAAACTCAGAAGATTTTTAGATCAATAAAGAGCTGTTGAAGATGGTGCATGGAATTGCTGAAGTGGAGGAGGAAAGAGCATCTTAAATCCTGGTGACTGAAGGGCAGAATTCCTGAGCAAAAGTAGTCATAATGAGAAAAGTAAGCTGCACAAATTTTGTGTGCTTTTATTGTATTAAAATGTAATAAGTAAAACAAAAAGTAGGTTTTTTAATTTATATTTTAATAAGACCTCATTATCCAAAGCATTCATGTAAATCAGTATTTTTTTAACTTCTGTTTATTAATAACTCGATCAATTAAATCTGAAATAATTTGAATAATTGATTAAATAGTCACCAACAGTCCACATTCTTAAATAGTCTCTTTGCAAATTTCTTGTAGGTGGAACATTAGAACTTTCACCTCAGAAATGTGAGGTCAAGACACTATTCTATTATTAATGTACTACAATTTGAAGTTGCCAACACTGACTAAGTTGTCACTGTGTTCTGGAAACTACCTTCTACATAGAATGGCTCGGGTTGGAAGGGACCTTAAAGATCATTGAGTTCCAACCCCCCCTGCCATGGGCAGGGACACCTCCCACTAGGCCAGTGTGCTCAAAGCCCCATTCAGCCTGGTGTTGCTAACTTTCATAGGGTTTTGAGAGCACCTTTTTAAAATGTGAAATCTAGAAAAGCTATATTTTGTTTTATGATCTAAAAATCAGAGCTGGTGCATCTCATGTTGGACACCCAAATTGGAGGCAAGTAAAATCTGTTTTGAATTTTTGAAAAAAATTGCTCAAGGAAATGTGTTTCACTTTACACTTCTGTGAAAGATATACACTCCCTAGCTCAAGGATATCACATATTATAAATAAAGCTGTGCTACTATATATTTACATGTATATGTATATATACTCTAAATGTATATTTTACATGTAGGCATGTTTTTTTAGGTCTTTGTGTGTGTCTTTGTGTGTGTGCTTTGACATATTCAACCCAAAATTCCCAACTAAATAAAAGTGCAGCTGGGCAACCAAATATTCCCTAACCATCAAAACAGTTTAAAATTAAGTGGAAAAAAATTCATTATGTGTTTGAGGCTTATCAATTTTATCAGTAAGTTAGAGCAAGATCATTCATATAGTAGTACAATGTGTCTGGGGAAATCTAGCCATATGAAACCATTTTTTGTTTGGAATAAAATGCCAGCTAGAGTTATAAAATCCAGGTTTTGAACATTCTGTTGATTTCTGTCATCAGGTGTCCTACTGAAATTAACCAGTTTGTTCAGAAAGAATACTACTGAACATCAGTCAGGGCTCACTTGGTCTCAAAATACTTTTTAAAGAACAACAAATAAAGCTTTATATTTTCATGCATGGGTTAATAATCAATACTTTTACATGTTGGTTTGCAATAGCATAATGACAACCTCAACCACTGAAAAATAGGAACAAAAAGAATATAATACAATTCTAATATAGGAAAGACAGTAGAAGATTATGATTAAACAGTCATTTAAAAAAAATAAAAACAACCAAACCCCAAACGCTGCTATAATCATTTGAAAAGCACTAAACTGATAAGGAATAACCTTCTCAACAGTCTCCAAGGACACAGAGATGGCAAAAGAGCTGTCTTTTTTTTTCAAGGAATGAAAAATCTCCAGACTTGCCCTAATGCCACAAATTATCTAATTAGTAGATCTCTTTTGGAACCAGGCAAAAGAAAAACAAGAGTGCTTTGTATTGCTTATACAATAGCTATAGAAAGACCAGTGAAAAATCCAATATATAGTCTTGTGACAAAGAAAATTTATGATTAGCAGTATTTACTATTGATGATACCCACTGCTTGTCTGGGCAAGGGAAATTGCAATTATATGACTGATTAGTTTTATAATAGCGTCTTCTCTGTCGCTTTCTCCTCATAGACCTTTTTCTCTAGAGTCAAAGAGCAGAAGTATTCTATATAGTGTGTTAGCACAAGTGATATCAGCTAAAAAAATAGAGATTATGAGAGGTTTTTCATTGCTCCTCAGACAAGAGAGATTAACTACAAGGTTCATAGGTCACACACAATGCCTTCCAAATGTCTTATGGCTTTAATCCTCTCCCTCAGTGTCCCAATGAGGAGGATAAGAGGTATATAATGATATAGCAAGGGACTAGCTTGTTGTTTAGTTTTCACTTGAAAGTGTGTTATTGAATTCATAGTGCCACAGACTAGGTCAGCAGTAATTAGCAGTATTTTCATAGAACTCGGTATCGAACGAGAAAGGCCATCTCCCTTACGGAGCCACAAAGGGCATGTGCTCTGGTTATGCTTTCAGTGACATGCTCTATGTACTGCCAACAGCTGAGACATTTTTTGGTTTAGGGAAAACAAGATAACAATTTACCATGTAAGAAAATACTGACTAACATATAACAGGAAGATGATTTTTTGATTTTTTTTCCCCTCTTTTATACAAAATTAAGCTAATTACAAACCTAAGCTATAAAAGCCTTTGAACATGTTGTTATATAAAAAATAAAAATTAAAAATAAAAACTGGATTGTGAAAGATACATATTCTACAAGCACAAGTTAAATCTACACAAATGACAAACAGCAAATCTAAATGAGAATTTTAGGTCTCTATGAAATGTCATAAAAATAAAGGCAATTTGAGGCCTTGCAAACTACTTCAGTGCATGAGGAAATTAAATTTTACTTTGTTATTGGATTTTTGTATAAAATGTGTCAGGCCTGCTAGAAAGTTTACTTTGGAAGTAGATCCAGCAGTGCAAACTTAGATTCATGCAGCTTAAGTGCACAGTATGGACCTGCTTATCTGTTATCTTCTGAAGTCTGCTCCTATCGTCAAAGATAAACAAGGGTTCACATATTTGATTCTCAGCTGATGCAAAGTTGAATAACTCTGCTGGCTTCTGTGATACTATGATGATGTTTATAATAAAATAATTATGACTTTATGCTTTTTAAAAAGCCAGCATTTTGAAATACTAAATATGCTAGAAATCTCTTTAAGAATTAGACTGCTTAGATAAACTCATAGACAATCTAAATATATGAACAACAAAACCACAGACTTTGGTATCAATAAAATAGTCATTCTGTAGTAGTTTCCTTTTTGTAATTGTGTTACAGGAATACTCAAGCAAGTTAGTTTATTCACAGGAATTCCAAAGAAGCTTTCTTAGATTTGTCAAATACTAGGCAATTTTCACAGACTGTTTTAAACATCCAGCAACACATCTCAGACACTGATTTTCAGGCAAAGAGCCTGAAAGGCAGACATTGTTGTACCAATTACTCACATAGAAAATTAAGCATATAAACATTGAAAAGCATAAATTTCGCTTAACGTTGTCGGTTTTATCACTCCCTCAACTTTGTCTCCACCCCAAAGCGACCCCTGCTACTCTCCTTGCTGCTACGTACTTCAGTCTTCCTGTGTGAGCTCTCTGGGGCAGGAACCATTCGCCTCTTGAGCAGCTGTATCACAGGTGTCTCTACTTCTGGACTTTGCACTAACACAGCAGGACCCTGAAGCCTTCTGGAAGCTAATGCAGTCAAGAAAAATGGCCAAAAAAATCACATTAAAAGTATAGAAACAAACAAACAGAAACCCAAGGTCTGCATGAGAAATATTTAATTAATAAATTAATAATGAATAAGTAACTGGATTGTGTCTTTTTTTTTGCAGTTTTGAAAACACCACAAGGAATGGGTATTAGAGGGTATCTGTTACCAAGTTATCAGCTGTTGACAGAAGGAACAACAACAGATTAAAAATACAGGACTATTTAAACACACTGAAGACCCTTTAGATCTATCCATACAGGACCATTTTACATACCAACTATGAATAAAGGGTTCGGTGAAAAGACAGAATTGTTCTGTACTTGAATTTTCGTGGGAATTACCTAAGGACTTGTGTTTTAAAATAACAATAGTAGAAATACCTTCTGTAAAGGCAGAGTTTCCTCAATAATATATTGCTGTTTGTCTTCCTTTTTGCATTTATGGTCAGCTACACCTACCTTCCTGAATAGCAGCGAGTGCCCTAGTTACTCCTGCATCATCTGCCTGAGAATGAAGGGTAAAGCAGCTACAACTTTGAATACCATTTTTTTCTCCAATGACATTTCCATAACTCTTTACAATTATTATTCAAAGATAACTGTACTAATTTCTAACCTCTTCCTCCCTCCTCAAGGCTACACTTGAATCATTTAAGTCCCAATTATAATTTCACACTGGAGCATGATACTATGTCATGTCTCTAGTGTGAAGTAGGGACCTTTACAAGAGTGCTGCTTCTGACAATGCTAAATGGCAGTTCACCCTCACTGCATTAACTGCTATCCTTGTCTATGTCATTTCCTGTTATGCTTTTCCACTGCATCCCATGAGCTACTTCAAAGTAACTCAGAAGTTGTCTTCAAGCTGTTTTCAAAATGAGATATCAAACTGTATCTTGATGTACCTCCATAATGGAATGGGACACTGCCATGCATTTTTTCTACTAAGTTTCAGCTCAAAAATTGAAACTTTAGCTTATTCTCAAGGCAGCTCTAACAAAGCATAAAGACTGCTTATACTTTGACATCACCGGCAATGGGCAAACGTATAATCAAGGAAGAGAAACTCAGGTAAAGACCATAAAATTTAGGCAGCAATTTTTTGTACTTCTGGACTTCATTGACATAAAAAAAAAAAAAAAGGTATTATTTTTACATGCAAAATTTTCTGAATTCTATCCAAGATTACAGTATGCAAAACTATTTTTCTATTTTAGTGTACCCTCTTTCACAAATTCTATATTCCAGTGTTTGGTCTTCCAGTATACTCTAAAGAAAATGAAAATGGATATGGCTTACATTTCTTTTTCCTTTTTCTAAAAACACAATTAACCATGCAAAATTCAACAAAATAAATAATATGAATTAAAGACAGTGTAATGGAGGTCTGCTACATTATATTTGTAGCAAATGATTGAACCATAAAAATGATGGAAAGTAAATTACACTTAAAAAATCAGGACAATAAAGACACCAGACATTTTAATCAATTTTTCAACTTTTCATGCCACTATTAGACAATTAAACTGTCAGGAATATTCCAATAAAGGAAACCTAAAATGACAAAATAACTTCTAAGATGAAATCTTATGAAATCTTATTACTAAGAAGCCATCATCCCAAAATATTACTGTTGTATTAAAAATCAATTAAGAAATTATTCATTTGTTGCAAGAGTAACACATGGTAAAAATCCACAATCAAATATAGCTTTAATTTATTACAGCTGAAATTAATTATATAGCTTATATGATAGAATAAATAATGATAGTCAATTCTTAACTGCATGCAATTATATGTTCAGTTCTAGATTAAAAGAAGGGGAATCAAAATCTTCATTAATCCAATTACAGCTTTTTATAAAATTATTAGCTGACCACAGATTCTAGTTTCAATTTCTGTATCGTTTGTAAATATCTATATACTTATATAAATATATACAATTTGAACTTGTATATGAGTATATAGACACACAAATACTCATATCTGTTTTGTTTTGTTTGTCCTGAGCTTTCTTTGGTGAAGTTAACAGAGTAAGCTGATTTTGATTGTTCTTTAATGTATTTAATATAGTAACATCACACAGTTCAAAACATCCTTTGGTCTACCAATATGCTCTGTGCTATACATATCCACGAGAAGAAGAAACTCCAATAATGCTCAATATTACAGCTCAATGTAATGACTACCCTTTTGTGAGATCTCACTTCTCAGTAGAGATTTATTTGACATGGCTCTAAAAAGCTACATTCATTAATTCCCAACACAACTGGAGGATTATCTTCTATTTGCTGGTTCGTATGGATATATAACACAAGATTGTAGAGGTAATGGAGATGTTGACCTGATTGTATCTTCAGCTATTACAGCTCAGACAAGAATTGTAACCAAAAAAACCCAAACCAAAAAAAGGATTGAAGCATCACTGACACTGAGAAGCATAACGTGGCACTGTATTTCATAAGCAAATATCTCCATAAGTATTTATCAAGAGTTTTTAAACAATAAATGATTGTTAAAACATTGAGCCCTTGAAATCTAGGATCTCCACAAATGATGTGTTCTTCCTATTCCACACACAAGGAAAAAAAAAAAAGGAAAACATTTATAACTATAATAACTATATAAGCTAGTTTGCAGATTAAAGACATTTTCAAGTAATGGATACCTAAAATAAGGCATTAGGAGGTCAGCAGTTCTGTAATTGATTAAGTAACTTGAACTCAATTTAGTGAACTAGAAATATTTTAAAGACATTGACTAAATTTAAATATTAAAGCAACCACGGGGTAAATGAAACTATTCAGAATTGATATAAAAAGCACAATTCTGAAAGGTACTTTTGCTAATTAACAGCACTCTGTTAAGGCTAATTTTCTGTACATTATATAAGAGGATAGAAACCAAGAGAAACAGGCCTGACACCTCTTAGCTGCTGCCACTTGCTCTCATGACCTTTCTATCCCCCGATTCTCATTTCAGCAGAAGATTCTGGGTGACCATGTGGTGAAGTAAAGTGCCTGCAAGTTAAAACTAAAACTAAATAAATAGAAAGAAGTAAAAATCCAGAACTGCTCTTTTCAGTAGTGACAAGTACTAGATAAAGGCACATGAAAGCATCTGGCATTCTTTACAGCTTCTTTTTCATATGGTTTGGAATGTTCTTCTCATTGTTCTGTTAAATGCTTAAACACCAATTTAAGCAGATAAGTAGTTGACTGTCTATAAAATCACTTGTTCATAAAACCTACACTATGATTCCAAGTTTAAATATTACTTAAAAAAATATAAAGAAAATTTAACAAGGAAGTTGCTCACATAATTTTGGTGCCTGCACAAAATGACCAGTGAATTTTTCTATTACCTAAACAGGAAGAGAACAGAATACAAATTAGAACCTACTGCAAAGTTGCAGCTGATCAGTACTTATTCAAACCTAATCAAGCAGCGCAAACTAACCGAACCACCTAGTCTGTTATTCAGCCCTTTCTTGCCTTATGAGTCAGAGAACAGTTGAAGATGTGTATTTCAATCTAAAAAACCCCACCCAAATCAAAATATTAAACTAAATACAGTGTGACTTGCCTATAAATTAAAAAGCAAGTTTCTTATTATTTGTTTTAAAGCACTAGTAGTTTCCAGATGTACATGTGAACTGATGTGATGGCTACACAGATAGAAATATCTGGTGTATGAATGTGTATCTAAAGATCTGAAGAAAAACCTAGAAATCAGTTGACATAAATGTCATGGTTGCAGGGCCAATTTTGATTACACAATATTAAGCAGAAGAATTATGTGTATGAGAGGATAATTTTCTTTGTATACATTACGATGAGACATCTTCAGTGATTTTTTAAACTAATTGATGGGATAATTCTTTGTCCCTTGGGAAATAAGGTTTCATTTTTCAGTCATTTAATCGACCCTTCACTCAATCTGTCTAGTATAAAATTACCTAAAACTTGAATTCCTTGAAGACACACCGGTGTGAGAAAGGTGGAAATGAGAATGTTTTCATTCCTTTTAGCAACTATACAGCCACTAGAAGTTTATGAATAAACATGGATGCAGAAATGTTCAGATTATGGCTAACAGTGCAGATATGAATTTTTTAAAACCCAGTAGCACAAATTATAATAAAGGGACACACCTGCCACTGATAGCATAATACAGGGTCTTTTTTTCTGTCTATGCAGCAATTAAATCTCGAACTATTTAACTCTTCTCCGGCAATAAGACCTCAAACCCATCAATTTATATAGCTGTTCTCTGCAAATAATGGCCATTTGGTTTAAGTACCTCTTGTTCATTTTGTAAAGAAGGTAGTATAATTAGTCTTTCTGTAAGCTCTTACTAAAACTGTGGGATCCCAGGACGGAAAGTGAGGATTTTGCAGAATATTCTTACCTTGAGAAAATGTTTTCTTTTAAATTTATATTCGAATCTTCTCTTTTTGCACATAAAGGACATTAAAAACACATATAACACGTAACATTTCAAAGCAGAACAAGGAATAGTACATGGTTTTAATGTTTTCTGAATTATTTGAAATTACCTCAGAAACTTACAGTGTAATACTACCACAATAACTAGTTACTGAAAATTCATTCAACATCAGGTTGTCTTCAAATAGAGCAATATTTAGTACCCAGAATGAATATTTCTAGTTAGTGATTAAATTATCTTCTGTGATTAAATAAAGCACAAAACTGTATCTTTGGTAAAACATGATAATGTTGTTCCTAGGAATTTAAGTCACAGTTATATATATATATAACTTAGAAGTTATAGTCTAAAATTAAATCATTAATATTCAACTTTTTGTTTGTATTTAACTAAATCCATATCTTCAGTGTTTAACAGTGAACATGCTCTGTGGCATAACCATGAGATAAGCATCTGTTGATTCAATGCAATATTGCATTTATCATTTTTTTTAACCTTTGCAAGTCTTCTTTGAGGTGGCACCAGACTGGTGAAACAGCAGTTCATATACAATTGTCCTGCTTTAAAATAGAATTCTACAGAACTTCAGTTGTATTGTAACAGTGTTGGTGTGAGGGGGATTGTTAGTCCTCAAAGATCATCATCTGTAGCTTTCTACACAAGTACAAACATATCTTCTTGGAGACGAGAGAATAAACAGATTTGAGAAGCCCTCCTCTGATCCAGCCACAGTGGACCAGAAATTGCATTCAAGCAGGAGGGAAGAGTTTGAAACCAGAGTCCTCTGTCCACTGGGGTTCTGGAGAAAAGAGGAAATAATATGCTGAGAGAGACTGTCTGAATGAGGATGCTGAGAAGAGACTTACAGCTTTAGATTGGCAGTTCAAATTCAGCCTCCAAGAAGCCTGTTACTTTGAATAACTTGATTCTGTAGCCTTGGTAGAACTCTTTCGGAAGACTTCACCACGGCAGAAAAAGGTGGTCTCCATTGTTGTCCCTAGAGGAAGGAGGCTACAGAGGAGGCAACTTTGAGGTCAGCAAAGAGTAATGGCCTAGCTCTGACATGAGAGCTGAAGACTCTGAAGTGGGAAGAGATATGGAGTGGATGGTTAGAAAACAAATTACCCACAGGAGGTATGTCTTCATTAAAAGCAGACAGTGGTCAAGTATTGGAGCAGGGTAATGGAGGACTGGGAGGGTCTCTGACTAGAACCTGTGAAGGTGAAAGGGAAATTCTGAAAAGGGTAACAGGATTGTGAGCATTAGGTAGTTCTCCAGAGCTGTTAAGATGGGCTTATGCCTTTTTGGAGTGGCTAGAAACCTCAGGGAACTGCTCTCAGGAAGGACAAGTGCAGCTGTTAGGAAATACTGACCCATCTGGACACCTTCATCGAAGGTTGGGAAGTGGGATGTGGAATGCGTGCTGTCCCCTCCCATGTCCTCATCTGCTGTCAGAAATGCAGTAACCGCCACATAATGAAGCTCTCACTGCTATTCCTTTAAATTTTGGTTTCTTAAACATTTAAGCAACGAGTAGGAAGAAGATTCATTATATCACTTAACCACTTGTCGCCAAACAAATATAGACTTAGTATCACATATTCAATGTTTTCTAAAATCATCATCCTCTTACCTGTCAAGAGAAAGGAGTAAGAGTCACAATGATTCATCAAATTAATTTGATTTCATTTCCTTCAGGGATTATTTTAGGTGCTTGTGAGTTAAGTGAGAAGGAGTATGTATTGGTATTGTAGAAAGGTGAGATGCAAAGCTTTGAGGCAGTCATTTACAATGTGTGTGCTGGCCAGCACCTGTGTCGTAGGCATATTTCAAAGTAACAGCAAGTGAAATAAGATATACCAGATTTTGTTGTGTTAGGTTCAGGGTTTACGTATGTGTGTCTGTGTAAGACAGGCTCTTTGCCAATAACAGGCTGGGAAAAGAACCGTGTCTTCTGGCACTCATCTGCTAGTACAGATTACAGATAGCTTTTTAAGGACACAGTAACCTGCAAATCCAAGAGTGACACTTCAGCCTTAGAAGCAAAATTTCACACATTCTTAAATGCATATCTAGTCACACAAATGAGAATGTTTTATCTGCTTGCTAGCGTCCTCTCATTGACTTAATTTCATTTACAGTTGAAAACTGAACAATACAGTATGAAAAAAAGCATGTCTGCATTTTTAGTGTGTTGCTATCATGTTTAGCATATAGAGACAGATTTTGCTCAAATAAAGATAATGCTGTGGATATTTAAGGCAACCCAACTGTGTTTACTACTATTCAGAATCTAGTATGTAGTGTATAAATATTGCCTATGCACTGGATAAGCATGTGGAATGATCAAATTATCATAGAAATTGATTTTTTAAAAGGAATGGAAAAATATGGATATAAGGAAGAAAGAAAACAGACACTGAAACAAACAAACAAAAAAAAAGTGAAAGAAAAAAGCATTGGAAAGTATTAGTAGAACTTTAAGGTATGAGAAAGAAAATCTGTTTCCAATGTGGAATTCATGCTTTGTACTTTTGTGGTGTATTGATTTTCAAACTTCATTTCCTGACAGAAGATTATTCTGATGAAGATTCTCAGTTCTACTCTTTGCATAACCTGTTGCCTCTCCTTGAAATACACAGAAAACATGAGGTCATGTTACTGACCATGAAAATATACTGGTCAAAAGATTAATCAAGCTGGTGATTTTAAAAATCTAGTTACATCATTTCTCCCATCCATATTTCTAGTCTTTTCTCTGGAACCATTTCAATTATGCCTTTCTCTTGTCTACCTCCAGTTTCCCCTAAACCCACTCCCCACACCCCTCAAAGCCACAAAGTTGTTGGGTTTGGTTTTTTCACTTTCCTGTGAAAGTGAAATAGAAAAATAAACTCAGTTGTATGTTACTGCAAAACACCATCGCTGCTGAAGCGTTCCCGGGAGCAAAGCCTGCACTGCGCTAAATGTGCAGCAGAATTCCCCCGGGAAGAGTCCGCCCTCTAGAATTAATGAAAGCTCAGCCCCTATTCTGCTGTCTACTACAGCCTCTTTCAGAAGTAGCATTTTGAATTACTATTACTATTACTATTTTGAAGCCTGATTCCCAGTCCGTCTGAGCCAAATGGAGTATTTCCTTTCATTCACTTGGGTTTAGCTCAGAAGCAAAAAGTTCCATTTCAACACTGAATTTCATGCCCTTTTAATATCTTTGGCTAATACCAATGGCTTTTATACTTTCAAAAGAGATACAGCAATTTCTTCTACTTAATGCTGTTCCAGTAGAATTGCCTTTGATGTGTCATCTTAAGGTACATATTGTAAGTAGAAGAATTGGTAAACAAAGCCACAGTAAAGCTGCTTGATAGCATAAAATCTGCACTAAGCTGTACATATCATACCAAGAAGCTTTACTATGGGACTTCCAGCTCTCCAACTAATTCAATCTGTGAGCATACTATTGAATATTAACATGAAGCTATAGCATTGTCCTGGTGCATACTATAGCTTTACAGTTCAAAAAGTTTCAAAATATTCAAGTGGAACCAAATCAAACTGTCATTTTAGAATGTGTAGCTGAGTAATATCCATAATGAAATGAACTATATTAAATAAAAAGCACCCTTACTTCTCTATTGTCAACACAGAAATTACCTTGAGGGAAGAGAGCAAGACCATTTATATGCAGCTGTAGTAGTTATTTTACTTTACATTTGCATATTCAAACGTGCATTCCAGCAAAGCAAATGACTTTGATAAATTGCCTTAGACATAATTATTGAAAATAATTCAGACAACTTTTAACATAAATCTGAAATTTCACACAGGGATAATTTTTATAGTCTAGATTTTTAAGCACTTTCCTTTTCTTAGAGAATTGTTAATTAATCTTGTCATATGCTTTTAAATTAAAAAGTATATGACCCTAAATTTTGGTTAATTTTTTTCAGTCTGTTGTACATCATCATGATTGACTGATATGCCCTCAAAAAATGTTTAATTTTATAAATTTTCAAGAATAGTAACTACTGAAAAGATATGAAGTAGCAGTATTTTTTCAGTCCTAGATTTCTATTACTTTTTCTTGCCATGTACACTGGAAGTTTATTTTCTATACTATTTTTCAGACTAGCCACGTACAGAACTATGTTATGACTGTATCTCTGGTGTCACCACACAAACTTTATTCCATATTACTTGCTATTTATGAGAATCCAAACCAAAAACTTGATCTGTCTTCTTGATTTTTCCTGCTAGATGGGAAAAAAAAAAAAAAAAAAAAAGATGAAGGCAATGACCATTCATAGGTTCAAACCACAGATATACTTGGTGCCACAGCCTGTCTCCACATACTCACAACAGAGGCTCCCTTGCAGACAGACTCCTTCCAACTCCATCTTCTTACTTCAGAGTTCTCAGTTGTCAATATGTTCTTGTTGCGTTTCCCTTGGTGGTCCCAAGCTCATGCCTTGGAACTGACAGTGAATGATTTTCCTCCATTCACCTTCACCACTTCACCACGCCTCTCATGATTTTATAAACCAAGATGTCATCTATCTGCCTTCACATTATTTGTATGGACTTTTTACCACATTTTCTGTCATTTTCTCTTTTCCAGTCAATAACATCCCAGTCAATATAGTTATCCCTTCTAGAGAAGCTGCTCCCTATTTTTATACTCCTTTTTGCCCTTTCTGTTGTAACAGCTCTGAATGGAGAAAGCAAACCTTCACAAAAAGCCCAAAATGTGGGGGTACCACAGATTTATGTAATACACTAATGATGTTCTCACTCGTCCTCTCTTCCTTGAAATCCTAGAAACTCCTAGTGTTTAGTGTGCTTTCTTTACCCTTACTAAGGGGGAGTACATGCATCATCTGGCTTCTCGGAATGTTACAAAAGCCACGACACAGCTTCTTCATTAGCACCTTT
This sequence comes from Nycticryphes semicollaris, assembly GCA_013400055.1. NCBI lineage: Eukaryota > Metazoa > Chordata > Aves > Charadriiformes > Rostratulidae > Nycticryphes > Nycticryphes semicollaris. The sequence goes on from VXBJ01003082.1 coordinate 249,937, forward strand.
CCCTGTCCCAGTCCCATTTAGAAAGTGGGTGGCAGCAGAACAGAGATTAGCGAGGTCTATTACACAAAAGCTAGATGTCGTTCTGATTTTGCCGAACAATTACTTGCCTTTATGGGCAGAAGTGTGTACCAAAAGGCAGAGTTCTTCCTATAAAGAACAACCTTTGAAAAACTGCCTTTGTTGTACTGGAATAAGGCATACTTCAAGCACCCCCATGAAGCTCAGCCAAAAATTCCTCACCAAAATCATACATTTGCTCCATCCACAGGATGGAAATGCATGACAGTTGTGAAAGTTTTGCAACAGTTGACAAGCCTGGACTTGTCTTATTTTGATATTCTTCTCAACATAGTGACAGTATCTTAATGTTCATCCAATATCCCAAATCTAGTATTCATCTCCATTATAAAAAAAAAAAAAAAAAAAAAACAAAAAAAACCCCCCCAAAAAAACCCCAAAAAATTTATTCCATTAGGAATTTAAGTAGCTGGCCTATGCTATACTTATGGAGACTTTACTGTTCTACATGTATGAAATGGGGAAGAGAAAAAAAAATACAATAATCAAATTTGTCCCCTGAATGTTCTGAAATACTGATTGAGGTTCTGCACATATATCATTAGTTCTGGTGAGAAATCTTTAGGGATTTTTTTTTCACTTTCAGCATGATTACGAATTCTGTGTTTTAAATACACAAACCATAAATAGATTCTACTAACAGGGTGTAAACACAATGAGACAAATGTAGACAAGAATAGAAATTAATGAATACAAGGAATGGATATTTTTCAGGGGCCTTTTAAAAAATGAATAATGTTTTGAACTAAATGTGTCATACAAAATAATTGTTTTGCTCTCAATGCACACTAATCTTCAGAGGTGGAGTTCTGGTTGTGTTTATTTTTTCCCCCTTTTTTAATTCAATTGTTAACTTGGTATTTATTTAAGTTTTGATTTTTTGGGGTTTTTTTTTTGACTACATAGACAAAACTGCTAGTAACTGTACATCCTTCCTTAGAGATCCCCAAGAAATCTCTAACCTCCTCTCTATTCTGAATATGAAAAGATTGCTGTTAATATGTTAACTGATTTGTATTTCAGACATGTTTAAAACAGTGTCAAAATTACAAAATTTTATGACATCAAACCAATGTTTTTTGGCTTTTTTTGTCTGAGAGAAGCTGAAACTCAGCCACTTTAGGGTGGTGTCGTTTTCCATTGGAGTTCACATCCAAAGGATGAATTTTAAGTCTTGATAGCTGAAAAAGGATTTTTTTATTTAAGTACTTTCATAGGTTTTGCCTGGTCCAATCTGATGAATGTGTCTAATACTATAGTGCAAAAACTAGTACATTCTCATACAAACAAATGCTTAGGTGACAGTTCCTCTTGCAATCAAAAGCATAAAATAAGTTTTTTTCCAGTAATAAATAGTGATTCTAAGGCGTATTTTTTCTTGGATAGGTGCACTCTGTAGAACTTTTTGTGCTTGCAGAATAATTTTTAAAGGTAATAAAAGTGAACCAGATGGTTCATTTTTGCTATATCAATTTTGCTGATTTATTTCTTCTCTTTTTTTGAGAAACTGATTTTTATTCTTCCTGCAAACTCTCCCATGAACAGCAATAAGCTATCCTGTATTGCTCATCAGACTTATATACCTTTCCCAACAGATAACTGGAGAAATCTCCTCCCTTTTTAGAAGACCCATCTACTCTCTAACAAAACCAGTCAATGCAGTAACCATTCTCTTTTCCCCCATTATCAGAATATCAGAATGGCCATTCTCCTTCAGCACATCCTGCCCAGAACTCTTTCTTTCAATGATTGCAATCAACATATGCTTAGCAAAAAGCAAATCAGGGTATTCTCTAGATATTATTATTATTATTATTATCATCATCATTATGTATTAGGTATTCTTTTCTTATCTCCAACTACTTTCAGGTTAAGAAACTTACCGAACTTGGTAAAGTTTATCTGTTTGGGTAATGCCAGTTATTCTTTTTCTTTAATTCTAGTGGAAATCAGCCACACCAGTACTGTGTAATATCATCCAACACATTAATACAGCATTTGCATAAAACTAGAATGTTGCAGAACTTAAGAAAGGTGTATTGCAGAGGAACAGCATGGACCAGGCACTGGAAATATGCTGAACTGGTCAAATACGCCTAATTATATTAATGTATATAGTGTAATAGCACACATTTAGTCTTAATTTTGTCAAACAAATCAGTTTTGTGTAGAACAGTGAGAAGAATGAAAATGCAATGGATGTTGACTTCTGGCTTATAGTATGAGTACTGAACTTTTGTTATTTTGAATAAGTTAAGGTGCCTGGGACAAAAACAGCAACGTCATGGATGTCATAACTCACATGAAGCGATTTAGAGAAGTCTACAAATTGTTTTCAGCGTATTAATTTTGAGTAGAAAAGGATACAGATTTCAAGCACAATTTTTAATATAAAAACCAGCTTTCCACATAGGTGGATTTGTTCCATAAAAGGTGGAAACATTTGCTTTACCTCATAAGAAATCTTTGTGTTTTCTTCAGCTGCAGCAGCATGGAAATTATAATTCACGATTTACTGCTCTGGCTAAACAGTGTATGCCTCACAAAGTCTGCCAAATGTTGGCGTTTCAATGATGTGAGAAATGTTTCAACTTCTGAATATCAAAACCAGTCTTAAATTTTGACATAAAACTTTTCAATGTTTTTAAATGTTATTTCTTTAGATGTGAACATTTTCTACATTCTAGCTAGAGGTGACAAAAAGCAGCAGTTGTACGCAGGACAGGTACAGCTTTGATTGGAAACCATGTCCAAATTAAGCAGAACCATTTTTTTTCGTTATACACTCGATTAGAAACTGAAATTTCTTTGTTTGTTTTGTCTCATCTAGAACTCATTCTAAAAACCACAGCATGCTCAAAAATCTTTTGAAGACTACACATTTCAAACGCAACCCTCAACAAAATAAGAGTAAAGAAAAATAACCATCATTAAATCTCCCACTGTTGCTGTTTTTCATAAAATTAGATTCTTACTGACCTAACCAGCAGTTCTTTATCCAGATAACAGGTATTCAGTGGCAGGTTTTCCCCACACTCACCTGTGTGTCATGGATGAACATCACCTACTTCTCGAGGGAAAATTCAAGCTTCATGCTTGTTCCCTCTACTGAACTTTCTAACAGTGATCATAGGACATGGGTATAGAATAACAGAATCACAGAATCCTTGAAGTTGGAAAAGACACTTAACATTCCAACTGAAAACTTAACACTGCCAAGTCCATTGCTTGTTGTCATAGGACATTCTGAATAGCTACCGTCTGGGAAACACACCGTTGTCTTCTACTAATGCAAAGAACTTAATCACTAATTTATTGTAAATGCCCTAGAAATTATGGGCTTTCACACATATGCTAATGAATGTATGTGTCATAAGAATGAAAAGAAATCTGTCTCCATATAGAAGAAAACAGGATTAGACATCATGCGCTGTTCTTATCTCAGAAAGTCAAGCAACGCTCCTGTGTAACAGCTGTATTAAAGACTTCTCATATTAGCTATGACACCAGAGGGCAAGATTTATATGGGCTTGTAATTCTGTAAGAAGACTTTTCTTAAACAGGATGAAAACATATTTGGAATTAACTCCCACAGAAGAGGAGTGTGATGCAGAAAGGAAAGGAAAGAGGTGGTCTGCTGTCATCACTTTCACCGTTCCTCGCAGAAAGGGCTGCCAACAAGCCCCTACCTTTCTGGGACAGGCATCAAACCCATGGGGAAGAGGGAATAGTGCTGGAGCAGAAGGTTGGCCCATCTCCACAGATGAGGAAATACAGTTACCTCAGAATAGGGAAGAAGAGACTAATTAGTATACCAGCATTACCTCCAAAAAAGGGGCACATTTTGCCTGATGCAATGACTTTTCTCTCACAGCATCTTGGGTACCATTTCTCATGGTGATCTTCAGGGGCAGCACTAATCTACAAACTCAAACGCTATGTTTTTAGCAAACATTCCACCAAACTTCCCTTTCAGGAGATTTGCGCAAAATCGTACACCTTACTTATTAATTTCTAGCTTTGAATATGCATAATTCTTGCCTGCCTCCTTTATCTGACACCTTCATAGACAATGCTATTTATGCAATGTATATGTTTATGCAAATGAGAAGAAAATGCTTTTGCACAGAAGAAAGTGGGCTTAATGAAATGTAAATCAAAACCACAAAGTTAAAGCACATTTCACATCTTTCTACAGAAATCTGGAGGGCAGAAGCACAATGATGGCAGGGTTTATTGCTGCTTTTTTCTCTGTGACTAATACCTTACTGTTGTAACATGAGTATGGGCTATGGTATTGCAAAGAAGTCAGTATTCAATGTCTGCATTTAGAGTGCAGTATTAAAATAAGAAAAAGAAAAAAATCAAGTACTTTTATGATTAGGATGAAGATGCAAGGTGTTTTTCTAGCTCTGCTTCTGAAAAGAAGCATGACACCTATGTGACCAGAGGAAGGTGAGGGAGTGGGGACTGGGGAAAAAGGGCAAGGTTATATTTACAGATTATATAAGAGTTCCTTTACATTCATTAATAGTGTAACTCATTTATGCCACAAGAACTATCTGCAGACCACACTTCAGGGAAACAAGGAAAAGAAGAGCACAGCCTAACTAGAAAAAAGCTGAAGAACACATTGTTGAGATCTCTGTCTTATTAACAAAATATATTATGTACAGCAGTCAGGCCACAGGTAAAGTTCCTGCATTGCTTGCCTTCCACACAGTCAAACATCCTATTGGAATGATTTTTCTCCAGTTGTTGTTAATCAGACAATTAAAAGTATATTTTGGTGGAAAGTCTGATATTTTTACTTTCTTTTAATTTTAAAAACAGTACGAAAAAGTAGGAAATCCTTTGGTTTTTTTTAATGAACCCAGTGATTCCATGTTCTTTTCTAGGCTGTTCTTTTTTAGGCTAGTTCTTTTCAACTGGACCTCAGTTCCCAAGATTAGCTGTAGAACAGATTATGGAAAATTATGATTTTGTGGAAATCACAGTTCCATTCAAATACCAATCTGACAAAACCAGCTTTTGATGAGCGTTAAGCACCATTTCCTTTTGGCCTACTGTTTCATTGTTCCTCCCTGTGGTCTGTTCTGTGAAACCATGCCTGAAAGCTCTAAGTGTAATACACTTACTAGTCATACAATTTTAAAGACAGTTATGCTAACAGTTTTGTGAACTTGGAGTGTGTCCGCGACTCCTGAGATAAGCATAGCAAGAGACCTACTGTACCCTTCTCTATCTATAACTGTTAAAAATAAAAATAATCAGATGTTGTTTCTGATGTATTTATCTGAATATTGCTGCTATCAGTTACTCCTATATCCACTAGTAATTTATAATTTTATTCCATGGCATGTGAAAAAATTTCTCTCCCCAAAAGGGATTTTAATGATTTGTCTCTTTTTTTGACTAAAAATTGTAAGTAAACAAACCATTCTTGTCAATCATAGTGCATTTTTCTTGTCGAAGAGGATGAATTTAATTGCTTTAATTAAAGCTGGAAATCAAATACAGATCTGACCATATAAACGGAAACAACCCCACTGCTGTTAAAATTGACACAGTGTGAAGGTCACAACTTACATATTAATATATTCTTCCATGTGACCTTCTGTAGTAAACAAGGAATATTAAATGCTGTTATTCATCTTCTGCTAATGAACATATATTACTCTAGAGTCTAATGAGTAGATAAAACATCTCCATTCATCAAATATTTATAAAAGTAATATTTTCTATGCTTAGCAATTAAAAGGGTATTTTATTACAAATTTAGAACATGCCAGCTTCAAAATCCTTGGAGACTAGCTGCCTGAGCATGCCAAGAAATTAAGACTGGTCTTCAGCTCATTATCTTCACATGGCTATTTTCAGTAAACAAATATGAAAATGTAGTAATAAAAATAATATTAGGCCAAGGGAATAACCAATGGGTTACTCCTTTTTCAATCACTGGTCTCACAATAATGAATGACTTCAGTGTTCTCTGAACATGTGTAAATAATGGTCTGCATCACTGCTATATGCAAAAGAATTTGCCACCCCGTTAGAGCCCCATCCATTGTATAAAAATATATATGTACCTATAAGTAGTATTTTATATTATAAAAGCATACAATATAATGTCTACGTGGTATGTTTAAAAATACCCATATGCATGCATGGCTTGTATAGCTTGTGCTGCTCACCCTTTGTACCTGACAAAAGCTGAATATCTTAGAGGCGCAAGAGTTCACATCTCTGCGCCAAGCTGAAATACTGATGGTAGATGCTATCCACTCATACTTGCATATTAATGCCAGATAAATGCAATGAATAGTCTTTGTGGATCTTCTTAGTTTTTGCAACCATGTCAGATTGGAATTTTGGTGATGTCAGTAACTTATGTATAGATTTCAGCAAACAAATATTTTCTTTTCTTTTTTTGTTAGTTTGTGTGAAAATGTTACATAATTCACAATGTACTGATTCTTTAAAACTTTTAGATTACTAATGAATAGAGCATAAACTATTTTCTATGTGGAATAAACACTTGTCCTGGGGTGGGAAAGGCAGCAGACCTTTACAATTAGATTAACAAACGTCCAAGCAATACAATTTGATATACAACAATTTAGACATTTTTTCTGGAATCAGATGGTGGAAACTGCATTTCATATCTATAACACCCCAAACCTTATAATCTGTTAAAATAGACATACTGTTTTGGCTTTTCTGCATTAAGTTGTTAAGATCAAACAAGGATTTATTGTGTACTTTACATGGGAAAAAAAGGTCAATTTCTCTCCAATGCAGGACACTGGTGCCCTCTGCTGTCAGTTTGCTGAGTATCATGGGCTTGCTTTTTTTTTTTTTCTCCCCAGTATCAGTCAAAATGCTTTCAGGCAGCTACTAGTGTTTCACAATTATGCTTGGAAGCTATGGTGCCAATGTAAAAATAAGCGGTTTTCTTTTTCTTTTCATCTTGTACTGCCTCTGTCAAGAAATAGATGTTCCAGACAAAAAGCTTCATAATTTATCTGGCCTCTGGAAATGGTTATCGAGCATTGCATCCAATCATAATGCATAGCAAATAGCTAAATACGCAGCCTGGAATTTTTCTAGGTATCCTGGTGTTTGTCTGTGGCCTTAAGAAAGTAGTTGGTGGTGTGTGGTTTTGAAGTCTCTGTAGGGCCCTGTTCAAAACTTTCTCAATCTGCAATCACAAGAAGTCAATGGAAGCATTTCTACCAACTTAAACACACTCTGGAGCCATCTCAAAAGTCACTGCTATCATGTGCTGCAAACTGCAGGGTGTCCATCTGCCCATCTACTTACCTACCTAAGGTTAAAATATAAGTTCTTCTACTTCCAGGGCAGCTGCCCAATTCCTTGAGAAGACCGGTGTAAAGCAACAGGAAAGATGTGGGTAAGAATGACTGAACAGTTTTATCTAGACGTCTTTAACTTAAGAGGAAAAACTACCACATCTGCATCAAAATGTGGAGCTAGCACACAGGCCACAACTGCTACCTCTGTTAACAGCTTCTCTCTGATGATAAGGCTGATGTATAAACGATGCTCTGACATGATGAATATGGCAAAGGGTATATATTCAGGTCCTGTTATCAGTAAAGTATGAGGACTTGTGAAATAGGCACAAAGGTTTTGCTACTGCTGTCAAAACAGCATGTTACGTCTGGTAATATGGACTCCATCTGCTTGCTTGTGGTACAGAGACTTGAAAGTGCAGCTAATCCCATTCTTAAGGAAATTTATGCATAAGTGTGAGAATCAGAGTTGAGGAGTGCAGATTTAAATTCTAGCCTAGGCACATAATGGATGGAGATTTTTGAAAAATAGAGGAGGTTGTTCCCCTGTGAAATGCAAAACTGTATTATTCAAAGTAGAGTTCTTGTTAGTTGCTGTTCACTGGGTGGAGCTGTTCTGCCCTTTGACTAGAAGTAGAGACAAGTCCAGAGACTGAGAAGAGGATGTCAGGGGTTCTGAGGGTTTTGGCTGCCAGAAGATATTACCAGCCTACAGGCACAAAAAGGCAAAAAGGAATAACTTCCTTGACTCATGAGTATGTGCACCTCTTTCTGATCTTACTTTTTTTTTTTTATGCTGATTTTTTTTCTCTAGTTGATTTTTTTATTTCTCAAAGAACAACAATCTCAATCTTTTGCTTAACTAGAGGTAAGTGAAAGGAATGATAAATATAAAAATATTATTAACATTTTTTACATAGTTTCTTTTGGAAATAGGATTTAAAGGCATTTCTAGGTTCAGATTTAGTCTGAACAAGAGGCCTTCTTTTGAGCTAAGTTCTGAATGTCTTGGAGTCCTTCATACTATTCCATTCATATTTAAGATGTTAATTATAAAAAAAGCATTAAGTCCATATAAGATAGAGCATCTACCTTTACTGTCTCACCTCATCAGAATCCCCACTTTTTTTGCAGAGTACAAACATTTGCAGCATGTCTCTGTTTGAAGAGGGAAGGATCTCCAATTCAAAATGCATGATATAAGAGACAAACTAAATAAAACAATCCTGGTATCTCAGCAAAACTAATTTAAATTTCCTAACATAACAAAGCAGCTGCGAATATACTGCCTGCAGGCACACTTAACACATAGCCAAACAGATGCCCCTATTTGGATCCTTAGGAGGCAGGAGTAGTTGGTTTTGTGCAACACACTGCTAGCTTTGCTGCCTCAAAAAGTTGCTATTGAGATCACTCTGCATAATAGCCAAAGTTGCCTAAGTATTCACAGGAAAAAGAGCTAGGAAATTTTAGATATTCCAGCCTGGAATACAGCTCATGGCATTCACCCTTTTTGTGAGGTAGTAAACCACCCCAAAAATTGCTACTTACTTGCTTGTATTTGCCACTCCTGAGACTTTATTATCATTTCCTTGCAGCATCAGAATAGGCAGCAACTTGAAATGGCTGTAATGATTGCGGGGCTGACTAAAAATCATGTCACAGGTGTGATAGTTCCTGCTCTGTTCAGGTATTTCAGATGGGTCAGTGTTAATAATCTCCAAAGCGTAAAGCAACTTTATGATGGAAGGATGCCGGGGGCAGTTCTCACTGGCAGCCTCCCTGGTGCTATTTTAAGAAGACCTCTGTGATCCCTCTTCTAAGAAAAGTTGGTTCTAACTCACAGCTTGAGAGAGCCATCGTTTTTTATTGCCAGGTCAATAGGAAAGGTAAGGTCCACTATTGCCTCTGACCAAAAGGTTCTGTGGAAACAGTTCAATACAATGAACTCCCTCTGTGAACTCAGTAGGAGAATTTCATGTCCTATTCAGTGAATTTACAAATGGTGTGATCAAATAAACCTGCAAGACACATTTGTTACTCCCTTATTGGTGTACTGTTATTCTCTACCACACACACACACACACACATATATATAACCTACCCAGTACACTATTCTAAAGGAAAAGTAGGTCTTTGTTCTGTTAATAAATCGCTGTCCACCTTTGTGTTATTCTTACACCATTTTCACAACAATCCTTACCTTAAATACACCCTCCAGGTCCGTATATGCAGTTCACATTTATTATTCAGAATCCCGCTTAACCATTATTGAGTGTTGGCTCATGTGAACTGCAAAATTTTGCTTTTACAGACTGAAATATGTTGCTTTGCACCATTCCTGTTCTCCAGAGCTGCAGTATTGGACATGGAGGCTTGTAGTTTCGATGAATTATTGACTCCTTTATTACTGCAGCATAAAATCTGGAACTACACTTTCCTTAATGTACTCATGTCTCTCTCACTTTCTAAACTGCTACAATACATCAGGTGTTCTGTGATGACAGAAAAAGAGGTATGTGAGGGACTAGAATTACAAATCTCAGTAGGTGTCATACAGCTCAGGGACAAAATAAACAGTTTATGCTTTCTCTGAGCATACAGAAGTCAAGATACAGTGTTTCAGCTCTTCTGAATATAAACAAAGTACTCCAAAATATTTTAGCATTTTCTAGTGGTGGTGTTTTTGTTTTTCCTTCTGGGTCAACATAAGGCAATTTCAGTGTGTTGAATCTTTAATAAGCAAGAAAATCAGTCAATGTTGGATCACCAGAAACAGAAAACCATTATGCACTTTTCTTATGCAAGCCCATATTACATTCTTGTCCTCTAGCTCACTAAACTGGTGGAAAATTAACTTATCCAAGGAGAAAAAAAGACCCAACAAAAAAGAAAAAGCATAATTTTCTGCCGTACCAGCTCACAGAGGGATCAAATAATAACTAGAACCAGTCAAAGATTGGAGATGAAACCGGAGGGTGAAATGGTCTCCATTAATGTCAGCAAGCAGTTAGATCAGCTCATCTGAGCTGTGAAATTTCATCTGGGAAAAGAAAAACCAAAAAACCCACAAACAAAAGAAACAAAGAAGCTCCCAAAATAATAATAAAAAATCCCACAACTATCCTGCAAGGAAATAATGGATACAAAAGAAACTAAATTTTAAACTTTTCATTTCGGTCTGCCACCCCCAGCAGTTTCAGATCTTTAATAAAACTTCATTTAGTGATGAAAAGCCCTTTTGTAGGTCTCGCTATTCTCATGTCTGATCAGCAACAAATCTATCACATCCTTAAATTTATTCAAAATTTTCCTTCAATCATGAGATTTCAACAATCACTTTTAGTGCCAAAGATTTTTAGGAACTGGGCAGTGGAGTTTCATGGATATTTACTCAATCAACTCTGAGTAACGTGTATAGATAATTTTATCCAGCCAAATACAGCTATGCTGTGGAGGTACCAATTATGCGTATTTACAATCAATTAACAGAGGGGAGAATAACTGAAGAGTCATTTCAGAAACTTATTTTAAATAAACGTCTACAGGCTGAGTCACTGTGATACCTGCTCCTAAATGGCTGGCACTTACGCTTTGCTGTGTACATGTAGGTATTTTTAATTGTTCTTCATAACACTGAAAGATCTCTCAAGTCACACACAGCTCACCTGAATCTCTCTACTCAACAGGCGAATGCTACATATCTGATGCTTCTCAAACACCTGCATGCACTATAGGAATAGAGTATTGAAAACACAGCTTTTGAAATCTGGAGAAATTTTCATCGTATTCTTCATCATCCTCAAAACGAAACATTTTTTTTTAGTCTAAAATAGTAAGAAATTCTAAAATGTAAGGCCCTGTGGAGATGCTCTAACCATTGCATAGCTGGAGCCTGTTGCTAGATCATAGCTGAAAGTTTATGAAATTGCCCACTTAGCTTCACAAATGTTGAATAAAAGAGGTCAACACAGTATTCACTGGTACAAAAGGACACCTTACTTTTTGAGAAACTGATTTACTTTGAGCAACGTTTGGTATAACCAGATCCGTTATATCACATCACACTTTCTTCCACAGGCCAAATACCTCATGTCGGTAAGAAGTCCGTATCAGTTTTTGGCTGCTTTGGATTTTATGGTGAACTCACAATCTCCCACTGAAAGAAAATAAAATGGAAGTAGAGGATAAATTAAATTGTAGCATTTAATCGAGTTAGTTTCTGGAAGTTTAAATCAACTTCAGAACTTTAAAACTATTTTGTAAAAGAAATTATTTGTAATTTTCACCTATTATTCTTCTGATGCAAGTTTAATATAAACAGCAATTTAATTTTTGCAGCAATGGGAAACTAATCAATAACTAATAATAACTGAAGTTAACACCAAACTAAAAAGTTTACATGGTAACAAGAACACTGGAGGGGAATAAAAAAAGCTGTGAAGATATTTTTACAATATATAAATAAGCTCAGATCACAAAAATGGCAAAAAAAAAAGATCAGAATAACTGTGAGAATGTGAATTTTGAAGTGGAAAGAATATAAAAATATGCCATACATCAAGTTCAGAGACTTGACTTTATTTACAAATCAAGGTTTGTAAACCCAGCATGAAATCCATGGATAGAAATCAATTTGGAGGAATCTGATTTGACATCCTGCAGCTGGGAGGGTGATGCAAGTGGTGAACGCACACGATTGCATTGCAAACACAATTTATCTTTTTTGAAGCACACAGGCATGCTCAAATGGAATGATGCCTACAGAGCCAGGTCTACTGAGATTTTAAAGAGTGTGATACTTGCTATTATTCTAATTTATACAAGCCTGAAACTGAACTTCAGAGGAATCTCTGGCTCGGAGATAGCTGAGTGGACTCTGGTTTTTCTTGTCAAATACTTTTAGTTAACAATGGTGATTTGAAAATATCTAACTCATGGTATGAAAGAAAAGCTAATCCTTCTTTCAGAAGGAGGACATAAGTAATTGTACTCTGCATGGTATATCTATCTAAGACTGTTTATTTTTTAAATAAATTAGCTTTTCTCTAATTTTCTGAAATCAAGTAAGTAAAACCCCTGGCTAATATTTCTCCTCTTCCTCAAGGCTTCAGTCATTATGAAAATGAAATTATAGGTACTTAGTGAGTAGAAAGCGAAATAAACTTTCTAGTGTGATTGTTTTTAAGGTTTGTTGCAACTACTGCTGACGTTAGATGAAAGAAAATTGCCTGCATGCATCATAGCCTACCCCACTTCATCTCATAATCACCTTCAAACAAGTGACTGAGCGTTCAATCCTAATAAACAGCTAGAGAGTGCGGTGGCAAAATCTTTTGGCTTCATTGCTCACAAGTGTTCTCTTGGCAGTAAAGCTATTTCCAGCTATCCTGCTGTGAAATATACTGCTATTATATCCTTCACATGAAATCAGAGAAAAGCAAAAAGAATGATGATTATTTTTTCTGTGATATTATTAAAGTTTTGAGTTGGTAATGAATTTTCTTTCTTCTGCAGTTATCACTTACTGTAGTTAATAAAACTTTCTAATTTACAAAACAAATTTACACTTAGCTACTTACTCTGTCACAATCCTCATGAATGACCACCAACCACTCACACAGTATGCCTTTGTCTCTCCTCTAGTGAAAAGGTAACACTTTTGCTCACAGAGCTATTTCTTTACATTTATGCAGACAAAATCCCCAAAACATAGATGCCTGCCTTTTCTGTTGTTCATTAACCATGTCTCCTTTCTACTATGGAAAATCCAGCTCAGATGTTCAAATCTAGACGGTAATATGACCATATGGGACACAAGAGGAGCCATACCTCCAGAAGGTGTGAAACCCAAGCCTTTTAAAGCCTTGTAGATCACGACAGATGGGCTCCACTGAGAAACTTGTGGCCAACAGGTACTGCAGACTGTGGAATGCTGATTTCAGGTGCAAGGTACACCAAATGAGCTGTGTATCCTCTAACAACTTTCAGTTTCACAGGATCTTGTATTATTCTAGTCCAGAGGTAATGGACTTAGCCAGTGGTGTAGCCTTCACTCAAATGAAAAAGTTCTGCATTCCTACACAGATGCTGATACAAAAAGATTGCAGGTCTCTGTTGTGATACCATCATCATTAGTAGAAGGGGTTTTAAAATTTCTCTGCAACTAACTACAGCCAATGGATTTGCAAAGAGCAATACCGAAAAGTATTCATGTGCCCCAGAATCAGAAAAATCTACAGCCTTCAAGAGACCTCTGGAGGCTACTACTCTGATCCTCTGCTCTATTCAGAATCATCTAAAGAAGGTTGCTTAGCACTGTGTCCAATAGCATTTTTAATATCTCCATGGACAGAGAACCCTCAACCTCATTAAGCAACCCCTTCCACTGTTGACGACCCCTCAGGTAAAATAAAAAAAAATAATTAAAAAACAATTCTTACATCAAGTTGTCATTTTCCAAATCACCACTTTTGTTTATTCTATCCCTGTGCACCACTCTGCCTCTGTCATCTCCACACTCTCCCTGTATTAGTTAGGTGGAGAGAGAAATATGACCTCCCTCAAGTCTTCTCATCCACAGGCTGACCAGCTCTCTCAGGCTCTCATCATACATCCTGTGCTCCACGCCGCTGACCATGTTGTTAGCTTGCCTGTCATGGTCTCTCTGCTTTTTAGCACACTGAGTGCTTCCTCAAATTTGATATGAGCCACAGGCTTGCTAAGAACACAGTCCATCCTGTCACCCAGGTCATTAGCAATGAGTGGTACTTTCCTGCCTAACCAGCCACTTGGTAGGAACTTGTGCCTCTGAGCCTGATATCTAGCCAGTTTTCTGCCCAGGTTTTCATTCTCTCCTCCAATACGTACCTCTTCACTTCAGCTAGAAGGTGGGAGAAGATAGAAGAAAAGAAAGAAACCACTGAGAATAGAGAGGTCACTCTTCCTGCCAGGGCCTACAAAATGGCTGTGTATTAACAAATTCTGTTATTTGAAACAAACTTTCAGAGGGTCAGAAATGAATCTGAACTTTGGTCTAGGATCAGAACAGAAAAGCAGAGCGAAAAAAAAATACCTCTTGATTGTTATTTTCTAGTTCATTTGGGAAGAAATACAGAAAGTCTCTTATTTGTTTTTCCATTATTTTTGCATCTGCAAGATGATGCAGAGTCTCAGAAATCCATGCAAAGAGGTGTGCTGATCCTGATGTGTTATTAATGAGGATAGCAGAAATCTATCTGTGAAAAAGACACACAGAATCCGATGAAAGAAGTTAACATCAAAACAGCACACTTTCAGAAAGAAAAACTTTGGGATTTATTTTGATGTTCCAGATAAAGATTTGTAAGTCATCCATTTTTATCCAAACATCACTGAGAAAAGCTGCTTGGATTTAAGCATTTTATGACATGTCTACCTTTAAGCTAGGAAGTGAAAAATCATTGAAATTTATCATTCTTTTCAAACCTTCAGTTTTAGTTATTTTATGTCTCAGGCTTCTAGTGTTCTGAAGTCTGCATCAGTTTAATCATTTGTCAAAAATTCCCCTGAAAGTTTAAAAAATGGGTAAAACACTGTAGAGTTTGGCACTTCAGATAGTATGCAACTGCCTTATACAACCTGAAAATTTTCTAGCTCAACCATTCTGCTGAAGGCATAAATATAATAGACACTTCAGAAGAATAACCCCCCTGATTTGCCACAAATAGTAAATTTTACTGAATGTGTTCACTTTAATTCTCTTCTCATCTGCCCCACCATAAGTCAGAAACAGTCCTCCTAAAATTCCTGTCTTTGAGTGGTGAGAGGAGAATTAAGTCCAAATAGTACCTAAAACTAATTTTTTTTTAAAATAGAATGCTAAACTAAACAATAAAATTAAAAAAAAAATATCCAGCAGCAGTCAATAGATGTTTTGCCATGGTAAAGTTTGGCCTTGGTAAGAAAAATATAATTTGAGCACAAACTTCTAAAAAGTAACAAAGATGTTTTCTTACTTTTCACGTAATTGCTGAATGTGTATTAGTTGCTCTTTTTCAGGATTGCTTGCAGAACAAAGACCATTACCAATACTAGTAAAAAAATTACATCTCCTTACACAGATTTGCCTTCCAGGAAATAGGAAATTTAATTTCTAATCATAATTAGAAAGTGAAAATGTGGCAAGACAGTTAAAAAGAGGCACAGTGAAAGAACTGGAGTAGCATCAACCCTGAGAGAGGATGTACACATTTGGAAAAGACACATCATCCGTACTGTCAGGGGAATCTGGAAGATCCCAAAATCTAGAGTCCTTGGCTAAAAAAAATCTGTGTCCATTTGTGATACTTTTTTTTAAGGATTCTTTAGTAAGAAATGAACCCAATCTTAATAGCTTGTAATGTAAAACAACTGACTGTGTTTTACAGGCAGATAAACACAGACTCGATCTATTTGAGACTTCAACCATATTAGATGAGGTGAAAATTAAGTCAGTCTGTTTCACAGTATCTCTGGATGCTGTTGGTCTTCTTAGCCACCTGGGCACACTGCTGGCTCATGTTCAACCAGCTGTCGACCAACACCCCAAGATCGTTTTCTGCCAGGCAGCTCTCCAGCCACTCTTCCCCAAGCCTGTACAGCTGCATGGCGTTGTTGTGACCCAAGTGCAGGACCTGGCACTTGGCTTTAATGAACCTCATCCCGTTGGCCTCTGCCCATCGATCCAGCCTGTCCAGATCTCTCTGAAAGCCTTTCTACCCTCAAACAGGTCAACACTCCCACCTAGTTCAGTGTCATCTACAAACTTGCTGAGGGTGCACTCAATCCCCTTGTCCAGATCATTGAAAAAGATGTTAAAGAGAACCAGCCCCAGTACTAAGCCCTGGGGGATACCACTCGTGACTGACCACCAACTAGATTTAACTCCATTCACCACCACTCTCTGGATCCAGCCCTCCAGCCAGTTTTTAACCCAGCGGAGAGTACTCCCATCCAAGCCATGGGCAGCCAGTTTCTCCAGGAGGATACTGTGGGAGACTATATCAAAGGCCTTACTAAAGTCCAGGTAAACAACATCCACAGCCTTTCCCTCATCCACCAAGTGCTCCACTTTACCATAGAAGCAGATCAGGTTTGTCAAGCAGGACCCGCCTCTCATGAACCCATGCTGGCTGGGCCTGATCACCTGAATGTCCATAATGGAACTCAGGATGACCTGTTTCATCTGTTCCCGGCACCAAAGTCAGACTGACAGGCCTGTAGTTCCCTGGATAATCCTTCCAATCCTTCTTGTGGATTTGCTAGATACCAGTCAGCTGGGACCTCCCCAGTTTGCCAGGATTGATGGTAAATGATGGAAAGTGGCTCTGTGAGCACTTCCGCCAGCTCCCTCAGTATCCTCAGATGGATCCCATCTGGCCCCGTAGACTTGTTTATATCTATCCATACTTCCATCCATCACTCAATGTTACTCTCATACATAAAACACTTTTGCAAGGAAGGAAGCAGGAGCAAGGTAAGTTACCATACCAGCTTTACTTTACCATACCCTAAGGATTAAACAACCTTACAAGAGTCATGCTTAATTGTTATTAAAATCTAGATGAGTTTGTTTGAGACTTATTCAGGTATCACTGCCTGAGGTACAACCTTATGTTTGGAGTATTAAACAAGGACTTTGTGAAATGTGATATGAAAGTCAAGCAATTTCTTTTCTACTTCTTCCAGACCTTTGATGCAAATAGATTTTCAGAACTTTCAGACGTGTGAGACTAGAAGGTGTAAATGGGACAGATGGATATTCGACATGTTGGAAAATTGGGTTACTACATTTTAGGTCAAAATCAGAAATGTGGATGACACTCTACAGTTCTTTACTTAGGACTTTCTCACTTTTGCATAAAGAAAATTGGTAAAGTTATCTTAAGACCTTTCAGTTGTCCTACAGCATGTTCATAGCCCATGTAATCTGTAGCAGCAACATTTTAGCTACTGCCCATCTTAGAGATTCTTAGCTGAAGGAAAAGCTTCTTCCTTCACCTCCGAGTATGTGTTTACCTGATACAGACTATAGAGAGAGGTCATTTGAGGGTAATTATTAGCAGAAATATTTTCATCCTTTCTGTCACTCTTCAGTAATGTGTTTTTTCTTGTGCACTCCTTAGAACAAATCACACATACAGGAGGGAAAAAGGAACAGTAACAATTGATATTGTCAGTACTGCAAAGTACAACTTAAGGTCACGGCGAGGAATACTCAGTTTCTACTCAGTATCATGCTTACAAATATACTAAAACGCAGTTCTGGATACTGAGATTTTCATCAATCTTGGCTCAGTTCCTAAAAGGTAAAGTCATCAGTCATGAGGAAGCAGCTCTGTTACTGTCCTTTTAGCTTCCAAGTCCTACAAACAAAATGGAATGAGTTACACTGACAAGGGAATGTCAGTATACCACTATTATGCAAGATTTGCTGGCTATAAAACAAAACTGTAGGCACTCGTATGTTTTAGAAATCAGTTTTCCTTATGCTGCATTTTATGTAATAAAGAATATATCAAAAGTACCTCCTCGCACATTTGTAACTGCTTTCTCTATGGAGGATTCAGTTTTCCATTTTATTTTTAGATCAGTAGCAAACTGACAGTCCCTCGAGGGTATTCTACTCTGTCTCTCGGAGTGAAGGATATGTTCCTTAGTGATGTTTAAATAATACAGTAGTGAGATGCTTAAATAATACACAGACACAAACACACAGAGCTAGGTATAGAATATATATATTAAAAAAACAGAAAACCCAAAAACCAACAGAAAACAAATATTCATAATCAAGAATCTTTGGTACCTTTTGATGAAAAGTCAGAAAGACAGCCCCAAAATAGAAGATGCCACATTTCTAGCAAGTATATTCCCTGGTTCTTGACATGCTATTGATTTATAATTTTATTAACATCCTGTATATTTGTAACTGGCACTGCTAGGATTTTTTCTGTCTTTCTCAATGCTACAAAACTACAACCTGGGACAGTCACCAAGGCACTGGGGAAGATCTTGGATTTCTCCAAGATTCCAGGGGGAAAGAAAAAGATACAGAATTAAGATTTTATGACCTGCATTTTATTGATCATAGAGAAGTTGTCACTGACACGTGGGATTTACAGTCCTTATGATATGCCCATCTCTTTCCATGCACATTTAAAGAAAAGACACTAGACATATTTTACTATGGGCACAGTTGAAAGAGAACAGCTCTGAAACTGAGTCATACAATGCATGATGTAAAAGTCATTCCCAAGTGAGTGTCTCTTCTCATTGGGGGACAAACATTCATATACTGTACACATGAGTATTCCTATCTATTTTAATAAAAATATTGCATGCAGTATATTCCCCCTTTTAAATTTTTCATTTGCAGAATCTTGCGATTAGTAGAAACCAGAATATGGCATTTAATGATCTGGATATTCTTAAATAAGAACTGTTTATGCTTCATTAAAATAAAACTAATTTATAAGTATACATAGAATTGCTTTTGTTTCTGATACACGCACAGTTAAAAAATGGAAAATGTACAGTTCAGACATCTTAATTCTGAATAGATATGAATGTTGTGTTGCTTAATGAAAGAAGACACTATTCCAAAATAATAGAATAATTGCTGTGTTAGAAAATCTACCAGGCAAAAAGACAACTACTGAAGGTGTAAGTCAGAATTTCACGTAGATCCTATGCAACAGTTACCTGAAACCCAGGCTAACAACATAATTAGGAGAGGATTTAAAAATCTTCCTAAAATGGCTCTCTTCTTACAGTTGGATATATACCATTTCTGGTACTTTGGGAAACGGATGAGTACTTCCTACAACTAAGATTCTCAAAAGTGTAATTTTCTCTACTACTTCATCAGGGACTGAGTACTTTAAAGGAGTTCTGAGGTGCTAAGCCACTGATTCTAATCAAATAATAGTCCTGCAGCAAATTCTCTGTGTGGGTCAAGTGTGGGAAATTTTTTCAGTCAGGAGACCTGGGTGGACCGAGGTGTTTAAGGGATGAGAAGAGCTGGTTTCTATGCAGGTTATTGAGTGCTCTCGGTAATATCATATTTTAACAGAAGGCTCCATTTCCGTTGATAGCAAGGAATGCTGCTGTGGTTAGCGCTATCTGGGAGATGTGCCCTACTGAGTTAATTTTTGAGGACCCTTCCCCCTAGACAGCCCACTTCTTTTTTTTTTTTNTTGTCTTTCTAAGCAGAACTTGTTGGAAATATTGAATTACTTCTTCATGTTTAGACAGATGAAAATGAGGCTCATCTATCTGGAACTGGTAGATAAAAACAAATGAAATCATCAAACTCAGTCTGTAAGCTTGGCTCCACTATAACCTCTCTGAATGTAAAGGTGATCTAAGGTTAATATTCATTAGAAAGAGGGGAAAACACTGAAATAAAAAAAGTACAGGAATGTACTTTTCTAATCTTATTTGACTGCTGTATTACAGGTCAAAAGATATGTTTTATTCTGTATGTATTTTTTATTCTACTAAGGAGGAAAGAGAGAAGATAGTAGGAAGTAGATAACTGAAAATTAAAAAAGGAAAATACACCTGAATATAGATGCAATATATCTGTAACAACAAAGTGATATCATCCAAGCTGCATTTATTTTGGAAAACACTCATGTGTTTGCATCACGAATATAATCTAAACAGTTTATTAAAATATGTATCTCTTTTCTACAGCTTGCTTTATCAGACTGCTCTATATAGTGTTTTCTGGAGCAATTTATGGTTAGATATGTTTTGACTCACTAGAAAAACACAAAGGAGAAAGTAGTAGATTGTCAGTATTCAGAAGTAATTTCTATTCATATTTCATTAATACAAAAAACTCAGGGTAAAAATAAAAGGATGAAATGTAGACAATTTTTAAGCTGATAAATGATCTAAGTGAATCTATAATTGGTTTTCTATTATTCAGTGTTTTGACAAATTATGATGCTTTCAGGCCTATACAATGCAGTCAATGAAAACTTTGTGAAAGTACTCAATATACCACTTTAAAGGATGATATTTCTTCAAACACCTTGTAATGAAGGCTCAATTACTAATTTCCTTATGTTCTTACTAATGAACATATAAATGTATGGATATGTTAGCTCTGCTACTGATACTGATATCTACTATTCGTTGAGCATATTTAAAAAAAATACCTCTTTTTATTTTGAAACTTGTCAAAGACTGTGGTATTTGTTTTCCTCACCCCAGGCCACAACCTTTCACTTTACTTTCATTCAAATGTTGAGATATCCTTTTCACCGTAAGTTTTATGAAGACAACCAACAAAGACTATAACCCCAGCTTTGACATTTTGCAGTTAAAGCTAAAATGATCTAACAGCCAGTTGCCATTGAAAAGGTCCATTTTTGGCCTGGTATTTCTGCCATTTCCATTTCACCAGAGCTGGCCCCAGAATGACATGATGCAGAGAACAGGTGGAAAGTGCACTTTTCATTTCTTTCTTGTAAAATTGATTTTTGGCTTGTTTAACTCCCTGACTCAGTTCATTAAGAAGTGAGAGAAGCACCAGGGGTGGCTCAAAGTGTTGAGGAATGCAATGCGAAACCATCCTCTAAATGACACTTATAGGTTACCAAAAAAAAAAAAGAGAGAGAGAGAAAGAGATCAGTTTTAAACTAAGAAGCCACAGAAAGCAGAAGATATGAAGATACTGCCAACATTTCTTTATGAAAGACACTTGAAATCAGATTCTTTCAGTCAAAAGCTTGCAGAGGTGGTAAGAAAAACATAAAATTGCATTCTAAAAATGGATTATGGGAATAGTTTTTCAAGCAATGTGCTTCTCAATTGCTCCATAAAAAAAAAAAAAAAAGCTTTTTTGTGACTGAATGACATATACAATATTCTATTTCTTACTGTCCTTTATTTTCATCTTTCGTGAGGTTTAATTCCCTCTGAGTTATGTATTGTTTTAGCTGAGTGAGAACTGCATGGCAACCCAGAAACAATTTAAAACTGATCCATTCTATTTACAGTCCTGTGTCAATTCCGAGTTTACCTTTTGTCAGCTCCCTTCTGTTCCTGACACACACCATATGTGTTTCATTATAATCATAACTTCACTCATGTTAGCATATGGAACAATTCAGTAAGGACAAAGGTTCATGTGTGAAGCATATAAAGAAGGAAATTTCTAGTAGTTCTAAATACATGATGGGAAATTAAGTGAATTCAGCTGTGCATGCCAACAGTTTTCTATGCCCCTTTTATCACCCTCCTAGCTTTGAAAGTTATTTATTACTTCAGAAAAAATTAAAATAACTCTTTCTGGGATGAACCTTTTAAAATATATCCTGACTAAGCATCCCAATGTGTAGTATTATCTTACAAAAGAAATCCATGTAATGTGAAATTAATTTGAACAAATCAAAATCTAATAAATAAGTTACAATTTTAATGCAAATTTAGAAATGTACTGAGTTATTTTAATAAATCTTGCCATACTAGTGCCAAGAATTGAAAATCAGATTCAGCAGATTTACACTGATGGAGCAGTTTTGACAGTAACACCACAGTTAAAATATAACCCTGTAGTCATAAAGTAGCTTTTACACATAGAAAAAATCACAAAGGCGTTAGATTGTGGGAGGTGTGCACACAGGTCTTATTCCAGGGACTGCTCGTTTATGTGCATGAAGTCACCTGAAAGAGAGAAAAGGTGAGGAACATACTGATGGAAAGAAATGAGAAAAAAACATGGAGAGCACTAGGGAAAAAATTTATACTGTATCCTGTATTGTATTAAAAATGTAAATGGTAGTTCAAAAACAAGCATCCATTTGTATAATGAGAGTAGGGGGTTTGTTTTATCATTTTAGGTTTATAATTATGTTTGTATTAACTAACTTTGTGCTTTGCTGCCATACTGCCTTTACTCACTGTCAGGCATTATGCATTCCTATATCCTTCTTTTTAGGGTCTGCAGATCCAACTCCTTTCGATACCACCATAAGACGGGGCCTGTCCAATCAGAATCAATGAAAGAGTCACATAGGATCAAAATCCTCCCTGTTTCTAACCTGAAGGATCAATAAACATAAAACTGCACTATTGCTTTCCGTCCTTTACTATCAGTTTGAGCATCCAAGTGAAATGTTTGAAGAAACCCAAAAGCCACTTCAGCAGCAAACTCTTTATGATTACCAGGAAATTTTTTGAGTACTTTACTAAGAAAACAGATTTTAAACAGCCTTTTAATTGAGCTGTGCTACATATCAACATATGTTGCTTCTTGCACCACGTGAGACAAGCTTTGATTTTCTCTTTATGAATAAAAGCATAGGACCAAGTTCATCCCAAGAGAAATTCTCAGAAGAAATATGTATCAAATGATCTTTGCATTTCAAGTCACGTTTAGATGTTAAACCACGGCAATGGTAAAAACTTCAGTTCTCCAAAGTGCTACCCAAACATAAACTATTTTCTTCCAGAGTAGAAGGTCTTTGATATAGATTAATGATACTGTAGAAATTGCCAATGTGTTGTTTGATGTTGTGCCAGCCTTTAAAAAACAAAACAAAACCCTGCAAAACCTTAAAGATTCAAGACTGTCAGCAGCCTCATAAAAGCGTTGTTTAATCTGTAATCAAAAGTGAACTCACAATCTATTTATCTCACTTCAACATGCACAGAGAAAAAAGTGTCCAGCCATTCTACCTCCTCAAGCGTTTCACATGTATTTCTTTGTCTGCAGATGAAAAGCTTTCTACAATATAGTTTCCCTGTTAAGAACATGTGTTTATGACTTTAGAATTGGATCAAATCTAAAAATCACAATGAATGAAGGAGAGGATTTTAATAGAATATTGAATACAGATATAATGTGCTTTTTTAGGATTTATTTCCATAGCAATTGCTCAATTCAACAACAATATACCACACTCTGTGTGTCAAGAGACTGTATTGTTCCTACTTAAATTGATTTTGAATTATTTCTTAGCCATTGTTTAGCCTGCCGGTGGGAAATAAAGTATACAAAAATTACTAAGGAAATTGTGACATTAGCTCTTGTACAAAATGCAGAGGCTGTCTAGTTCTCTTGCACTGTAAAGAAGGTGTTGATTTCTCTCTCTGGAGGAACAAGAACTAAGATTCAAGCAAGAATTAAGTGGGAGCAGTACAAAGACCATGAGGAGCTAGGACAGCCAGCTTCCTGCCCCACCACAATCTCAGATTCACTACAGCCTGATGGTCTTCTGGAGTGTGCTACACATTTCTGTGGCCCGTGCCCACCAGCTGTGTATGTCCACACTCAGCCAGGAACCAGACCATGAAATTCCCCTTGGAAATATATTTTCACTTGGGGACTTCTTAGAAGAAATGCAGTACACTGTCCTTCTTTTTCTTATCCTTCCTCCAGTGCCATATCTTGTCACAAGAGAAAGATTTCCAAACACAGGAGTAAGCAGGAAATGCTGAACTCTTAATGGAAGTTAAGTAAGGAAGGCTTCTGCTGTGTTTTTGCCACATACCTTTGCCTTTGGGCTTTCTTGGACTGTTACTTCTGCAAAGGTATTTTGGCATACTATAATGATCTGTAGCATCATTTCAAGTTTGAATGTATAAAAAGCAACAAAACTGTCTTACAGACATGGCAGCAACAGTTCACATTTCTCAGAACTTATTTTTTATTAAATTATCCCCTATGAATACATTTATGGTGTAAAGTCAGATTTAAGCAAGTCCGATTATGCTCTCAGCTGGATAGCTATGAACTAGGTTTGACCTGGAAGCCTTGTAACTATATTAAGGCTACATTACAGATGAGATATCATAGGAAAAAAGGGAAATAAATGTACAACAGAAGATGTAGCTTTACTGTATGCAGTTACATAGCTACCCAGTGCAGTCCATTTTGGATGATGCCTCTGGATGAGATTTCCAACTGCAGGCCAGTAGTTTCTCTAGGAGTATTTTGGCAAACTAGAAAAATATTCTCAGCTACGGAAGTGCTTAGAGAACAAAGGAATATTATCTATGACCTCAACTATGCCCCAAAACCACACTTTACTCCTTTTTACTTGGGCTTGCAAAGCAACATAACGGGTCGAACCTGTAGTTGTCTCTCACAAAATTTCATCACAGATTAACTTTCCACAATAAATGCTCCTTCAAGGCTAGTTCCTCACCTGTTTAGACAGCAAAGAGCCTATCCTAGACCCTAATTTATAGCATGGGTATGCTTGGGGTTTTTGCTAAATAAATATTAATCAAAAAATATTTTTTGTCCTAAAAGGTTAGTCTACAATTCAGTGTCCACAATAACACTTTCTGATTACCTTTGTACAAATCAAAAGGATAGTAACATGTTAATGTACTGAATTAATCTTAATGCAGTAAAGTTGTTGTTTTAATCCTTTCTTACAGACAAGTCCAGGGTATTATGGAGCCTTCTTATATCCTCGGAGAACAGTAGATAGTATGTGAGATTTGAAGGAGACTTTTGAGTAGGAATTTTGTTTTAAAGAAGGGCACTTTGAACACAGATCTAGTTTGAAGCGTACCAGCTTTGAACAGATACAGTTTGCTGCAGTTTTTAATGAATACAGCAGTTATAGTCTCAGAAAATGATGGTACTCAGCCTAGGAATACAAAAGCATTGCAGCTGTTCAGAAAGGCAGGAGCAAAGCTTTTGGTATTTAGTGCCCCTGGAGATTATGGAAACTGCAAGCTGTATGTTCTGTTCCCACTGGGAGATGGCTTCTTTTGTTTCAGTATGTGTGATAGTATCTTACCAGAATATGGCTGCATTTCAAGACCAAAGGAAGAAATCACCAATAATAGTTTATATAGTGTTTTATTTCACATCCCTATATTGCTTTGGCATGCCTGTAAAACAAAATATATATGGAGACATATATTTTGACACAGACTTTACTTTATTGTAAGCTTCATAAATGATTGGGCTTACCCATTGACATTGCTCAATGAATATTCACAGCCATGAGAGCAAAGATTTAATGTTGCAGAGCAGCTGGGACGCTAACAGCAGTTGATGATGCAGGCAGAAGTACACTACAAAAACTTGGCATATCTGATCCTGATTTGGAAGTCATCATAGGAGCTTGAAAGTCAAAGAGCTACATCTACTAATGCATATTTCTGAACGTAGCGAGTATCCAATATTTTATTGTAAAAATAATCAGTAGTTCTGCAGTGTGACAGGTTTTTCCTAACCTTATGGTAAAAAAAGTCATTTATGGCCTGATGCATGAATATCCTCTCATATAGACTTGTGTGTGTCAGACGTGTGATGGAGTATTCTATTTATACAATTGTCAATCTCTTGACTGAGTCCTTCTCTCTAATCAGATTAATTATGAAACAAGTTCAAATTTCAGAGTGTGCCCTTTACTTACCTCGTAGACCAATGAAAGCTGGGAAACCTAAGACAAATCTGTGTTCTGCTCCTCCTAAAATTCACAAGTCACTTCAGGAGCAAAAGGACACTAGCAAGATGTTGGCAGAAAAGATAAAATGTCTTTTTTATGCCTATCTGAGAAACTGTGTTGTTTGCAATACCATCCAACAAAGTTGTGAGAATTGTAAGATAAATCGATGACAGACTTCTAAGGATAGCATGCAAAGGCAAAGACAGGCTCTAACAGATAAAAAAAAATCTGTTTGTTTGTCTCTTGATATTCTCATAGCTTATTTTTATTTTTATTTATTTTCTTCGATGTAACAGCTGCTTTCATGGTAGTTCATTTTCCCTCCCTCCAGACTGCATTTCTGTCAGATGAACAATTACATTGTTTACCGGGTTTCATGTATGCCCATTATTATCCCACTGACTCTGTCTCCTGGACTGCAATTATCTACCAGCTACAGCAATGGATAGGAACACCCAAAAAGAGACCCACGAAATTGCACTGCTCCTCATTTAATACAAAAAAAAAAAAAAGAAAAGAAAAAATAAAAAAAACCTGCTTATCCCCAAGCAGGAGAAAACAAAACCAACAGGCAATCACACAACACTTATTCAAACACAGCACACACCAGGAAAATAAATAAACAAACACATCCCTGTGCCAAGAGCTTGTGCCACTCTAATAGTAACAAAGAAGCTAATGTACATAATAATGAATGCTAAATCCCTTCCCCACTGTATTTCAAAGAAGAGAACAATACTAGCTTCAAATACGTCAAGCACATCAGCAGTAACAGCAGCCTCAAATCAACCACTCCTCAGGAGAATGAACTTGTAAATTGGCCATCAGAAAGGCTATGGTGGCGGAAAGCAGGAAAGAAGAAAAAACTTAAACCACCAGGGACAAAAGGTAGTAAAATGTTACCATTTAATGAGCAATATCGGTGATTGCTATCGTGTAACTTTTAGAGTTATTGTACACATCCAAAAATGTTTACCGCTTCATATATTTTAAAAGTTAATAAAGCAACCACAAACTGAAACACAGTCAAATATTCACATAGCATTCCTCTACTTATTAAAGCTCCTATCTTGCTATACTGCCCTTACCGTGTTCAAGGAAGTCATGTAATTCTTTCTTGACAATGCCATTATGGATATTTCTTGTTCCTCCTGCTGGGCCCCTGATGAATTTTGTTGCTTCTAACCTGCATCAAGCTACCAGCTGAGAGTGCTTCTCCTCCCAGCGCCACAGATACCTTGCTCGTCAGCTTGAGTTATATGTATAATTTAAGTAGAATTTTATTGCCAATATTCCTTTTTAAGAATAGCTTTCCTAATGTATTTATACAGGGGTTATAATTTAGGAGGTTCTATTAAAAAAAAACCCAACCAACCAACCAAACCCCCCCAGTTTGAAAGATACTTCCAGTACTTTCCAAACATTTATTTCCAGTGCTTAGTGGGAAAACTACCGCAACTCGCTGATTTGCAAGACAGGAAGAACTGTCAAGGAAACATTTTCGTAGTGAAAAATGGAAGAAGTATACCAATCTATTATTAATGACAACCACCAAACAAATAATGTAGTTGATGAATGAATAATGCAAAATGCTTTCTTTAAAATTAAAATTCATTCACTTAACCTCGGCTGAATTAGGCATCCACCTTGAATTTCACATGTCCTACTTCACAAACACCGGATGTAACTGTCAGCACATACATGCAAAGGACATGAGGTTGGGTTATGAATCTGCACAAATAAGCTAACATATGTCACAGAAAACATAATTTTCAAGGAATTTTAGTATCTCTAAAACCGTTCTTCGAGTTAGTTCTTCAAAGTCCATTTTTGCATTCATTTTGTTTTTGCATTGCCTCTGGGCTGATGCACTGTTTTACCTTCATAAAATCCTACCCCCAAAACCTACACCAAATCTGACTTACAAGAGCATGAAAACAACAACCTAGGCAACTAGTTTGGTGAATTCCACCCTTCACAGCCTAATTCCTAATTCTCACTTAAACAACTATTTCTTAGTTACCGATACACTCTCTTTGAAGCAAAATTGGTAATATTTTAACTCCCCTTCCACTTTTGTTTACCAGCACAAAACTAAAAGCAATTTACTTATGAGAACTAGTGTATTATATTATTCCATGCACGTTACATCACTTTGAAAGCTTGCAATAGAAAACTCAAATATTGGCTACTGAAAATCCAAACCCCGTCTCTCCAACTGGTTAATAAACCATTATCAGACATCAGTGGAACATCAGTCATACAAAACAAGTGCTATAAACTTCATCAAAGGTGCACAAACATCAGTGCTTGCTAGCTCTACTGCATTTCACAGCTGGTAACATCTCTTCAGCTCAACAAGCCTCATGACTATCTACTAAGAGTAACTAGGAGAGCCAATATTATGTTTTTCTTGGGTATGGCAAGGCAAACCAGAGATTTCAGCCTGCAAGGGAAACGAACTGCTTCTACAGAGGGAGAATATTCAGTTTAAAAACTAAACAAACAACTGTGTTTATTCCCAAAATAGCCGCTGATAGTACCATTACAGTCTGGAATGACTGCTGCCTTGATTTCACACTAGAAGAAAGTTAGATATTACATATTTAATTCAGCTTCTTTCCCATTTCCATGTATCAATCCAGCTAGAGTGTAAACGGGGTTATAAAGAGTTAATATACTTAAGTAGAGCTTGTTTAGGCATACAACGATGCTTTCCTCTGCTTTATAAAAATCCCTCCTCTTCCCCAAGGAAAACACAGACGTTTCTGAGGAGGAAGGGGCAAAAGGAGGGAGAAGGGAAGGTAAAAATCTGTTCTTTTCCATGCATGCACACACATTTAAACATCTCATTTTTGAGTGTGGGAGGAGTGCTGGCCAGCAATAAAAATTACTTTTATTTTTCTTTCCCCATAATGCAAAATGCTTTGGCTGTTGAGTTTTATTTTCTTTTCAATCAAAAGCTGGAACAAAGGGTGTTTGATTCTTCATTTATAAGAACTTTGACACACTCTAGCAAATATCAATAATCAGTATTGCCATTTTTCCTGAACTGATCAATAAAAAAATAGTCAACAAAGTTCAAATTTACAGAATAAATATCAAATTAAGAAGCTGATAATGGCATGTTCTTCCCTTCCATGTATTCTTTCTAGATGAAGACTTAAGACTCAAACACCTGACATTTATTTACATTTGTTTCATAGTCAGAAAGAAGTCTTGCCAAAATAATAAGAAAAAATTAATAGTTGTTTTGGTTTTGAAGGTGGAAATCTCGTATCTGGAAGGACAATTATACAGTTCATAGAGCTGAATGATCGCACCACGTGAAAGCATTATGTGTTTTGCTCCGATGTCTTCTTAGTTTTTTCCAAGCAAAATCTAAGTTTATTTCTGTGATGCCTCATGACTTTTCAGGGGGATGGAATCGCATAGTGTTCCGGTTTGCTACACACCAGGAAAAATCTTCTCAAACAATGTGAACACTCACTGGCTTGAAAAGAACAAAGAGCATCTGCCTGCACAGGAAGTACAATAAAACACATTTCTATTTGTCTCAAGGCAAGATAGCTTTTTTCCCCTCCCATAACTGCAGTTTAAAATCCAAACAGTCTTTGATTTGCTTATAGAGAAGGTGCAAAGAGTAGCATCTATGTTATAGAATAACAAACTGCTGCACCTCGTCTGTACCACACTAACTGCCTTGTATGTGCACTTATATTGTGGCAAATGTGAGGTCTATAATCACTACTCTGAATTGCAGTTTTAGAAATCTACATTGTATTTCCAAAACCAATGGCCTGTCTAACACTGGTAAATATTTATTTTCTGATATACTGTTAGCATAAGTGTGGTAACAAATAACCAACTTAAAAATTGCTGGGAGGTGAGAACAAGAATGGTTTTCCTACTTGTTTTGGAAAATACCTAGTAGAATGCTTTGATATCACTGCTTGATGGTATTACTCATACTTGCAGCCAAAGACCTTTATGCATCATTGAGCAGACTTCATTTTAACAGCTGTTTCAAGACTAGAAAATACAGCAATAAACCATGAGTGCTTTAAAAAAAAAATAAATGCATTTTTATTATTATTTGAGATGATTTGTTCACACTCATGCTGAAGCTTTTCTAAAAAATGAATAAAAGTAATTGAAATAGGTAGTTTACTATAGTTGCAAGAAAAGCTATAGAGGGCTTATTGTATTTGTTTTGGTTAGTTGGCTGATGACAAAGCTCCTTTGGAATTAAAATAAGCAAAAAAGATAGAGAGAACACCAGGCACATGCCTGCTTTAAAGCCAAAGACATAACATTTAGGTAATACCTAGTTTGTATATATGAATTATACCATTAGCACGCACACACACACACAGAGTTATCATGCTAACCAAAACTTTGGAACATGAATTTTGAGCTCACAAATCCAGAAAAGTAACTTAAGAAAATACTATCAGCATCAAACTGAACATCTGAAATAATTAAATTTATTACTTCTGTAAACCAAAATTATCGATTCTATCTGGTCACCTCAGGTCAGTTTACCTGCTGGGATGCACTGAAATGTTGTGCCAAACAGGCACCTGATGAAGTATGTTTGTCTGGAAGGAGGGTAATGATGGTGAGTAACCAAATCTTAATCCCAAAATGGGATTAGAAGAGAAATCACTTCTGCTAATATAGACGTATGCTTTGTTTCCCGGCTAGATAGCAACTGAATAGGGATAATTTATGAGTTTTCAGTCAACTCTGAACAGCTTTCGGGGTACAAAGTGGCTACACCCAGCAGATTTTGTACTTTCCCTTTTTAATCAAATGTAGTCATGAATATATTTAAAGAAACAGATTTTGTTTCAGTTAATAGTGTACTGATAATAAATACTTCAAAGCTCAGCTTTCATAGGCTTCCATCTTGTGCTGTTAGAAGGTAAGTAAATTGCTATATCCATGTCAGTTATAGTACTAAAATTATAGTACTAAAATTAAGACTTTAATATCATAGTCAACGTAAAATTTCTTAGACCCTTAGAATAAACCTACCGTGCTAAAAAAAGGGCATCCAGGAATAAGTCTGAGCACCTTACTCATCACTATCCATCTTGTTTAATTGTTAGCTCAGTTCCTGACTCAATTTTGGAGCCCTCTAACTAACTCCAAGACAAATTTCCTATGGAGAAAACTAAGCATAAACTATCTACAGTGAACCAAACCATGCCATCTAGTTTCCAAAGCAGTAACTGGTCCTTAACCCTCCTTTCCAAGACAATGATTTAAAAAAAAACCCACAAAACAACGTTGCCTACATATGTTTACAGACACATATGTATTGTGCATATATATCTAACATGAATTTTCCTGTCTTTCTCTGTATGAGTATTTAAATTTTAAAACTCAAATAATAAAAAAAAGTCAATTTACCTCTCTTTTATTTCACAATAACCAGAGATGCCTACTGGCTAATAGTGGATAAAATAAAATTTCAATTGTTTTCTAAAATCTCTGTCTTCTTCCATTTAAATTGAGATCAAATAAAATGAAAATGTGACACACTGGGGGAAAAAACCCAACAACCCTTAATAGGATTTTTTTCCCCATCCTGTTCATTTTTTCTTTCAAAGGACTTTTTCTTCTATCTGTTCCATATCTGCAATAAATACCCTGCACTAAGATGTATGGCATTCATATACACGTGCCACTACTACTAAACACTTCAGGTAGGTGAGATGTACCACAAAATCCAGACTGCAGGAAACACACCTTCTACTCTCTTACTGGATCTGTTTGTGTGGGCAGAAGTTGACATATATTTGCCTATAGAACTGACTGATTGCTGTGTTCTGCAGTTTTGCTGTTTTTCCTCACAAAAAACACCACACCTTGGAGGATAAGAAAAATCACAGTTGCTTTAGTTCATTCTTTCACNGGCACTAAAAAAGCGTTCTATGTATATTTTTCCTGGGAAGGCTAAATCAATGCTGAAGTAAGACTGGGTTTTTTTGGTTTTGTCCCCCCTCTTGTATTTGTCTTTACCCATTTAGAGAAAAATTTAGAGGTGGGATGAAGCTATAAGGTTTTTACAGGCATTCATCAAGAAACATGAGCTTAAGAAAAGGGGAGAAAGTCTGTATTATAGAAAATCTAGCTAGAGGTGTGGTCCGCTTCAGAATACAGTCAGCTAAGGTCTCAAAGTTAGATAAGAATTAATGCTATCAAAATTATTTTTAATTATGTGGTTCTAGTTGTATTTACAAGGAGTAATGACCTTCAGCCCTGAGTTATCCCCACTGAGTACGGAGGTAGCACAACTGTGTGAAGCCCAGGTTTAAAGTTTATTATTCCATGCAAGAGAAGCATCGTTTCTGGCAGCCTAATAAGAGGAACTGAGAAATCTCAATTTTGTTTAGCTTTTATATTTTGGGGTGGAGGGTAATAAAGGAAAAATACTTGAGATTTTTTTTTAATAGTTTCAGTGATAGAAGAGAAGTGTCATTCTCCTTCCATATGAAAGTTTGCAGGTTAACCCAGGACTTAGAACTTCTGAAAGTATGATTCTTGCAAGGGTACTAAATTTTGAAAGATTAAAGACAGTGTAGAAGTGTATTAGACAAAACATTTGTCTTTAACAGTATTTTTTTCCTGTGTAAGGCTATCTTGATTTGCAAGGCTTTAAAGATCTTATTAGCAAATGAAACCTACAGAACATGGCATATCTGGGGTATTTGAAAGCCACAGCTAATGATTATAGAATTAGCTCATGTAAAGACCTACAAGTGTTTGTGCAAACAATTCACCAAACAACCAAAGACAAACAGACATGCAAAAGCTATGACCTCTTTGTGGCTTGTTTTCAAATGGTAGAGATTTGTTTATTTAAACACATAAGTTAAGAGTTCAGTCAGCTTGAAATAACATTAAAATATCACCAAAGTGCCTCTGAAAAATAAAATAATACTGAAAGTCTTTATTGCGCCAATCACTTATAACCCAATGGAAGCTGATGTATATGAATACACTTAGTCACATCATTTGATTTTATTAATTTTCAGTAGAACTACCCTAATAATTAAAGTGATAAATACGAGAGTAATATTTGCAAGACTGATGCTTCAGTAAGCAAGCTTGAGAAAAACTGCAAACCCGTGCAATATACTAATAAGGGGCCACCTGCCTGACTCCTGTGGGCCAGCTGTATGCTCCAGTGACTTTCCAAGGTGGATATCATGTTAACTACATGGCAGAGAGCATGCTGAGGCCATCAACACAGACAGGAGAGCAGTGATCCATGTCTTTGTTGTAGCAGAAAGAAAACAAAATAAGAAAAATGAAGTTTCAAGTCTATGCCAGTGTGCATTTTCACCCTTGACACAGTGTTGGGTGCATTATTCTGTATATTATTCTAGAGCTAATGGAGTTCTCTGAAACCTATTTGCAAATCAACTTTAAGAAAGAAAAATTGCAGGAGCCTGGGTAGAGTCAGATGAGTGGGGCAAACCGATACGGCATTCAGACAGCATTTTAATGCTCAAATTTCATGCTTTTGAAGCTGTTAGACACCTGCTGCTGCATCATCATTTTAAAATATAAAGGGAGGAAAAATAATTTATTTTTTTTTCTCTTTCTGGAAAGTGGCTGGTAATGTTGTTCACCTTAGCAGCAACTTCTCCATTTGCATCAGTAGAAAATTATTTGAGGAAACATCTTTCTCAGCATTCTCTCCTTTTAAAGCCAAAGCAAGGCATTTACTATTCAAACAGGAGACAAAATATTGTGTTGTGCAGTTTGGCCAGAAAGGCTTATGGAAAAATTAATTTGTGTTAGAAGCAGACCATTCAATGCAGTTTTTATTGGAAATTAATTTTGGAAAGTAACTGCACTATAGGTCAGTTATTTATAAGAGACAGAAGAACGAAATCTTTATGTCCACTACCTATGATGGAGGTAGCAGAAGCATCCCAGAGCCAGAGGTCTACATGAGAATTGATCCCAGCGGCAGCTACTGGGAGCACTCAGGAACGTCTGTCCTCTCGCAGGCCTCTGGAGAGCCTTCTCTCACTTGGTGTCCTGGCTAATGTTCCAGCCACCATGACCACTCTCTTATAATCACTCTACACAATTTCCCCTTAACAGCAGCAGACAATACCCAAGAATATTCTCCTAGGTAGTTCTGTTAGATCAGCAAAAGATAAATTATACAATAAGGCTAACCAACTCTTCCTTTTAGGAGGTGCTTTCAGAGTGTCCTTATCCCCTCCTGGGGCTTTTGTTCAGCTTGAAAATCTGGCCAGCACTTAGTCACCCACTAATTAGGTGATTATGTCAACATTAAATGCCAATAGGATTGTGGAAGTACAAGGACAAATTTAGCCACATTTACAAGGAAAGACTTACCACAAAAGAAGTTGTCCTCTAATATCTTTAGTTGCTAACGAACTGGAAAGGCATTTCATTCTTTCTGTAAAGTAGTAGTATTCCACTTCTATTGCTTTCTAATTTTTTAAAAATATTTTAAACCAAAAGAAACAGTGTACTGAACGTTGCATTTTCTCTTTTGCTGGTAGAATGTCATCATCTGTCAGCATGACTAAATTGCTTAAGTCTACACTTTAAAAGAAAATAAAAGATCAAAAAGAGAACCAAAAAAGGAAAAAAAAAAAAAAAAAGCTAAAACAATCCTGCAGTCATCTGCTGTTCATCAAGTTTCAAGGAAAAGTGAGACATGACTCAGAGTTCAGCTGCAAGTCAGGATTGAAGTGAGACCACAAAGTCAAGGAAAGAGTGCACTAGACACGATGGTAGTGTCTTTTTATTAAAGACTTAAGATTTTCCTAAAAAACTGAAATTGAAAAGTCACTATTATGACTTGTAAATCCTCTGGGTCTATCTTTATCTCACATTCCCTGTATTATCTTCATTATTTCACAACATTTCTTGCTGTACTGTAAGATAATGTTTAAAATCTCATCTTTCAGGTCTTCAGTTAGTTGATTATACTCTTTTCCTTGTGGTTCATCAGAATGGTTTGAGTTAAAAAAAAACCCAAACCCACCAAAACACTTGCCACTAAAACAAGAGACTATGGATGCCACCAAATACAAAATACCCGTATGGTAAGTCAGTGCGTTTAGTCTTCAATGACCACGAGATTTGGACCCTGCAGGAGACCTACCTCATGATGTAATGGTACAAATTTCAAAGGTGAAGTAGAATGAGGAAAGTAAGAGCGCAAAAGAAGATACTGCTGTTATCGGAAGCACAGGGAAGGGGGTGACTGCTGGGTCAGTCATACTAATAATCCCTTGCTGTTGCCAGGTGAGACTTCTAGTGCTATCTCAGCCTCAAAGACTTACAAGCATTAAACTGAAAAGATTCACTTTGCTTGCATGAGCATAATTTAAAGGGCTTCAGTATATGTGATGTCAGAATTTATCAGTTTGATAAACAATCAAAAGGTCTCTTAAACTCTCTTACATATAATTTGGGTATTGTAATAAACATAACTGAAAAATATCAAAGTCTGATACATCTTTAAACATTTTAAACATTTCAGGTTTGTGATTGGCCTGCTTGCAACTGCCAGTGATATTAAATACTCAAGTAATGTATTTCATCACATCTTTAAATTACACTCATGGATAAACCACATTTATAAAACTGATGAGTTAAATTATCAATTAATAGATTACCATCATACAAAAAATGCAGAATTTGAGTGTTAAATGTACTATAGCAGAAGACTGTCACAACACTAATGAGGGGTAACTGATTAAAACCATTTTCTAAGTCTTGCTTAACAGCCTTCTCTTTACATGTGTTTCAGGGCTGGATATCATTGGTATACCGACTAGTCCTTTGCCCAAACTCCATAGCTATACATGTTGTGTAGTAAGTGTTAGAGATAACATTTACAGCTGCATTCATTAAGCTCCAAGGGATATAGGCAATTTTTGTAATCTCCCAGGACAGTTTGGTGATTATATTTTTTCAGTCCATGATAAGGTAGGGTTAAACTGTTTTCCTCACTGCTGCTTCTCAGACTGTATCTGCTTAAAGTGCACAGTAATAGCTAAAGGGTCATATTACTCAGACGAGGAAGCAGGGCCACAGACACATCTATCATTCTTAAGCCAAATGCAGAGAGACACAGAAATTAGTCTCATATTTTCCAGGAGTTTCAGGAAAGAAATCACTCTCAAGGTTTTTGTCTTTTAATTTTGCAGTGAAATTGCCTATGAAGCTTAACCCAGTCTGTAAGCATGGACACTTGTAACTGCATGTCATATAATTTGAAATGGGACACAATTCATATCAGCAGATCCTGATGTCAATGACCACTGAAATGAGCTCTACGTATTAGTAAGCGGTGGGAAGGGGTGGGCAGCAAACAAGTAAGAATTTACACTGTGACAAACAGCTACTAGGGCGTGGTGTTTAGAGTTTGGTGAAACCATCAAGAGAGATGCACAGTACAGGACAGGTTACCTATGACACTGTTTGCTTTGGCTTTTCTACACAGAATAGGGGGATTTTTTTAAAAGATAAAAAAAAAAAACCCCACATTTTAATTTGATTTAAGAATAAGAGTTACTGATTTAAAAAAAAAAAAAAATATGTAAAAGAACATAGACTCCAGAAAAAGAGTGATTTCTTGATGTCTTGTTATTAACTTAGTTATCACAAACAGCTGTAGAGTCCAGAAAAAGCATGGAAACATGTAGTAGTAATTTTCCCCTTGGAAAAACAGGAAACCTATTGATTTGTCTTTCTATGAGTTTTTGTTCTTCCTGTGAACACAGGGGGAAATCAATCAAGTCCATAAAGCTCTCTAGGTTCTGCACAGAATTAAGATGTGAAGAGATGTTCT
Organism: Nycticryphes semicollaris; assembly: GCA_013400055.1. Lineage (NCBI taxonomy): Eukaryota > Metazoa > Chordata > Aves > Charadriiformes > Rostratulidae > Nycticryphes > Nycticryphes semicollaris. The sequence goes on from VXBJ01003082.1 coordinate 286,638, forward strand.
CAGCAGATGTACAAAATGGAACACTTTGCAAGAAGAAAAGTAATAAAATTTAAGAAATATAAGCATACTTTTCATTTCATAGATTTGGAAAAAAAATATGAACATTTTACATTTTAGCACCAAGTAGGGAGATAAGATCAATTTACTAAATTAATTTTCTTTTTGTAGCAAAAAGAGCATAAACCCTGCTGAGAGTGTTTGAGAGCTGATGCGATGGATCACAGTGTTGTAGCTCTATTATGACTGTATTATGCAAATGCTTCTATGCAGGCTTTTAAAATGTGTATGACAAATACAGTTTTGATGATTCACTGTACATAAAGACAGATTATTGACTTCATGCAACCCCAATGATTTCTACAAAGATGTGTGGGTCTATTAAGTAAATAAATACATGTATTAAAGATTTATTACTATTTGTAAAAATGTAAGAAAAGGAGATCCAACAACAACAATAAAACAACAGTAGGTGTTGTTGAACATTAATGGCAGAGTTCATATTACCACTCCTTATTCTTATATTTTCATAAATAAATACCAAACTAGTCATACATAAAGCAGAAATGGGATTAGCTTCATACAAATCTCCAGAATTATCTTCATTTAGGACCGAAAAGTGGCTCAACACAATCTCATAATCAGCAAAGCCCTATTGAAAAAATGAATCATGTAACCCAATCTAGAACCCATTTGTCTCACCAAGGCCTGAGTATCCAGTATTGGGAAAAGAGTAGTTAAACACATTAGTATGTTCAGAGAGACCTTGCTAGGAAATAAAGTTACATCAGTCCTAATTTATATTGTCCATTTTTCTTCACCATCAGCTAAGTTGGAGCATACTGTATGTAGTCTCAAAACTCAGACCACCTTAAACATTAGCAACACAAAGCTAGTAAGACAAACCCAAAATATCACTGGTTAAAATGAAGGAAGAACTCTGTGCTGGAATACTGAACACAGCTGATCAAAAGTTCCTCAAAATCTGAGAAAATGTTGAGGATCAAAGAAGTGGACAGAAGAAAGGACTCGGCATTAATATAATGACCTTGAGCACTCGGAGTATTCATGGGCAGTAGCTCTTGCAAGGTCAAACACAGAGCATCAGATTTTTTTTACTTGCTCCCTGAACCCAAGCTGTACCATGAGTTCAGTGCTTTCAGTTACGAAGGAGAGTATTATCTGTGTTTCTTAGGTCCAACTCAGAATCGATGCTGCTCAATTTCCAGCCATTTAGGAATTCATACCTGAACTGAAAAGGTGGAAAGAACTTCAACATTACTTAACATACTTAAAGGTTAGATAAGTGCTGGCTAACGTTAAAAGAACGGAATTTAGTGATACCTGTTCAAACTTGTGAGTATGGCAGGGGAAGAAAAACAAAGAGAGATGCTTTTCTCCAAATATCTGCACTTATTCACAATAGAGCTGGTAACGAATTTTCTGTCACTAGCAACCTGAAATAGATTTAAGCAGCTGAAAGGTTCCATATTCTATTACCAAGTCTTCCAGTCCCTTCTAAAAAGCAATCTGCCATGTACTAAATTGAAAGTACTGTCTGATTTGCTGAGACATCAAAACTTCACAATTCCAAAAAGTTTTCAGAGTGACAGCTGTGATGAGCTGTTTGCTGCAGTGATACATCGCTGTAGAGAGGAGAGCAAGAAACAGGGAAAACAAGACAAAAAGAAGGTCACCAATCCAGGAGCTACAAGAATATTTAGAATAAAAAAGATTTGCTTTTAAACTTCAGTTTACTGACACCAACTGTGACAGCAAATATTTAACAAGACATACCCATGATGCAACTGGTGAGTCCTCCTATGCTCAGGCAGTGTTATGCATAGGAGTATGTTGCCCTAAGCTGCTACACATAATTTTAGCTGAAAACTATGATTTTCTGACCATTTGCTGAAGGAAACAAATGTATCTAAATTGCTGAATCCAAGACATGCATTCAAAAATCTCTACTGTTGTTTTCATAATCACAGGTGGATGTTTTAGAACATGAACATGTAAATAAGTATAAAACTGATGCACCTACTTGTGTTTCTGAGACATGTAACTGAAATACAGTAACACTAGGTAAGACATGCAATAGTACTAGTCAGGATGGATTCTCAGTAGCAAGAAACAATCATCACGGGACCTGGAAGCTGCAACATATTCAAACCCAAATTAGCATTCATTCACGTCTTAGCCACTTAGGCATATCCTACTATCACTTGCCTTCTTACTTTCCTCCTTGAAACCATGCTATCTGGCTCCAAAACCTCAGTAGAATACCTTTAACAGGACTGCCAAATACAGTCCTTTATTTGCAATCTCTCTTATTGTGTGGTGCCTTTGCTCTGAGGACAGAGGTGTGTTGTGGGAGACTTGCCTTTTCCTGTTGAGGATACCATCTTTTCCCTACCTCAAAGTAGGCTGCAGCCATTTTTCCATCCACTTCAGAGATTAAAAACATCTTTCAGACCCAGTGGCTAACCTTTCATGGAATTTCAGAGTTGGAAGGGACCTTTAGAGATCATCTAGTCCAACTGCCCTGCTAAAGCAGGATTGCCTAGAGCACATTACTCAGGACTGCATCCAGGTGGGTCTTGAAAACCTCCGGGGAAGGGTACACCGCAACCTCCCTGAGCAGCCTGTTCCAGGACTCTGTCACCCTCACTGGAAAGAAGTTTCTCCTCAGATTTGAATGGAACTTTCTATGTTCCAGCTTGTGCCCATTGCACCTCGTCCTATTGCTCGAAACCACTGAAAAGGAGTCTGTCTCCATCCTCCTTCAACCCACCCTTTAGGTACTTCTAAACATAAGTAAGGTCTCCCCCTCAGCCTTTTCTTCTACAGGCGGAAGAGCCCCAGCTTTTTCAGCCTTTCCACGTAATGGAGGTGCTCCAATCCCTTAATCATCTTTGTTAGCTTACACTGGACTCTCTCCACTAGCTCCCAGTCTCTCTTGAACTGGGGAGCCCAGAACTGGACACAGTATTCCAGTTGTGGCCTCACCAGTGCAGGGTAGAGGGGAAGAACGACCTCCCTCAGCCTACTGACCACACTCTTCACTATGCACTTAACACTTCACTATGCACTTTAACACTCTCTTGTCAGGCTGTAACTATTTAAAAATCAAGTACTGAAGAGACACAGGAGGTTATGCAATTTGCACGAGGTGACACACATTTACCTCAGGTCTTAAGCATTTCACCCTCAAGTGCACGTTCACAGACAGCTTCTAGATCTTACATAAAAGAGTTAAGCACATCAAACTGAGTTTGAGTTTTCTTTAAACTAAAACAGGCATTTCCAGGATGTTTCTCTGGCTAAGCCCTACCCTACACACAACACAGGGGAAAATAAAAAACAGTAATAATAAAAAAATATCCTTGAAGGGGATTTAGAGGTCAGCTGATTACACTAGGTGAAACAAAAATTGGTCCTCATTCAAAAGACATTTGGTCTTGGGGTGTTTGCTTTGGTTGGTTCATGGGTCGTTGGGAATTTTTTGTTTTGTGGTTGTGGTTTTTTTGCCCTTGATCTGGAATAAATGACATCATGGAATTAATTATTTTAGATTATGTTATCACAGAAACACAACAAAAACAAACTATACAAACAAATCAGAAAAGGTTAAGACATTTGACACTGTCCTGTATGACATTCCTGTCCCTAAACTGGGGAGACATGGATTTGAGGGATAGATCACTAGGTAAAGAAAGAATTGGCTGGATGGCTGCACTTAAGGAGTTACAATCAACAGTTTAATGCCCAAGTGGAGACCATTGATGCGTGGCATTCATCAGGGGTTGGTACTGGGACTGGCACCATTTAACATCTTTGTTGGCGACAGGGACAGTGGAATTGAGTGCACCTTTAGCAAGTTTGCTGATGACACCGAACTGTGTGCAGCAGTTGACATATTGGAGGGAAGGGATGCCATCCACAGGAACTGGGGCAGGCTTCAGAGGTGGGCCTGTGCAAACCTCATGAAGTACAACAAGGCCAAGTGCAAGGTCCTGCACTGGGGCAATCCCAACCACAAATACAGGAGAAGGACTTGGGGGTGTTGGTTGATGAGAAGCTAAACATGACCTGGCAATATGCTCTGCAGCCCAGAAAGCCACCTGTATCCTGAGCTTCATCAAAAGAAGTGTGGCCAGCAGGTTGTGAGAGGTGATCCTGCCCCTCTACTCTGCTCTCGTGAGACCCCACCTGGAGTACTGTGTCCATCTCTGGGGGCCCCAACATAAGGACATGGACCTGTTGGAGTGGGTCCAAAGGAGAGCCATGAGCATCATCATAGGGCTGGAGCACCTCTTCTCTGAAAACAGGCAGCTGAGAGTGTTGGGGTTGTTCAGCCTGGAGAAGAGAAGGCTCCGAGGAGACTTTACAGTAGCCTTCCAGTACTTAAAGGGGGTCCGCATGAAAGACCAGGAGGAACTCTTAATCAGGGAATGTAGTGATAGGACAAGGAGTAACAGTTTTAAACTAGAAGAGAGGAAATTCAAATTAGATGTTAGGAAGAGATTTTTTTACTGTGGTGGCAGTGAGACACGGGAACAGGTTGCCCAGAGAAGCTGTGGATGCCCCATCCCTGGAAGTATTCAAGGGGAGGTTGGATGTGGCCTTCAGCAACCTGGTCTGATGGAAGGTGTCCAGGCCCGCAGTAGGGGTGCTGGAATTAAATGATCTTGAAGGTCTCTTCCAAATGATTCTATGATGACATAAAAGAAAAACATCTTCTTTGAAATGTGGGATGTTTTATTAGCTAGCAAACAAGCCCAATGAGCGAAGTGGGTTCTCTGTGAAGGGCAGGAATAGTCATACTGTGGCCATTTAATACGATGTGTAAAAAAGAACAATTTGTACAGGTGCTTTGAAATCCCTAGGGACGGTATCAGGATTAGTTATACATCTTCAGGCTGCACATTGGTGTATATCCCCTAGTTTCTTCCTTTTCTCCTTGTCTCCTTTTCACACTCCTTCAGCTTAGTATAAAACTTGGGTATTTACACACTTCATTAGAATAAGAAACCCTAAACATGTAATACCTTGTGTTTATATTCAGTAGACAGAGATACATGTCTGGAAGACCAAGTAAAACTCACGGCAATACCTAATTAGAAGGGACTTGCATGCAAGAGAATTCTCTGTCCCTACTTTGACCTTGATTTTAATAACATAAGGCTAAACTTCAGTATTACAACCTACAAATTTCTGCAATATTCTTGACATGCAAGAATAACTCTACTGTCCCAGCAAGGTTGTGTGACAGTAACTGTGACCTCCTCAGTCTGAGAATGAGCTGCTTAGCATTTTCCAGGACCCAAGCCAGTTGCCCCTAGAGAATCCTGGACCCCCACCATTCACCAGTTGCTCACTCATGACTCATTCTCCTTGCTGTCTTTGCTGTGTTTGGGACCACAGAGTTAGGAATGGAAGAAAAGGAAGTATTCCTGTCAGCATAAAGAGTACTATATTTTATCCTGGTTTTGTATAGGTTTCTGTAAATGAATACTTCAAATATAACAGAAAGTGAGATGATTTACTACATTCTTACCACAAACAATACCTTCTTTTATCCCTTTAGTTGCAGGTTGTCTTTTTCCAACCTTCCATTTTTCTTAAGGTTTGTTGTGGGGTTTTTTGTTGTGTTTGTTTGGGTTTTTTTTTTAACTCCAAAAGGAAGTAAACATTTTCAAAAAGTATTCAGCATTTTAGTAAAATACTATGCTGGGTAAATAATTACCTCTTACACTGTAAATTAGTCATATACGGTTTTCATTTGGCTTAATAAAATCAAGAAATGGGCGCATGTTCCTATAAAAGTGCCTCTGGAGGGAGACACAGCCCAAAAAGTAGCTTGTGCCTGACATAAGAAGAATAGAATTAGTGTGTTCTCAAAAATCTGAGAATATATACTTTAAAATATGCATCAAAATATACATAGTAGGCTCATCTGGCAAGATGTGTTTGGGTCTGAATAGTGCAGAACGCTTTTAACCCTTCATTTATCTTACACTCATAAAAGAATTTTGCTGCCTTAAGTTATTAAAATCCTGCATTTAAAATAGGAATAATAATAAAGAACTACTTATTTTCTGTTTTCAACACTAACAATAACCAGTATGATTAACTAGACTTACAGAAAATCATAAATCCTTTTTCTTCTTGAGATCGCTAAGGCATTCTTTAAGTTCACGTGTATATTGAATCACTCGGGGTTAATCATCTGCATTTTGATGTTAATACACCACCCCTAAGCTACAGGAGCTTTAAACACTGTACTACAAAATTTCATGTTACACAAAGACATGGAGATTAAAAAACTACCAACCCTACAGCTGATTTGATGCATCAAGCAGAATCTCACCACAGGTTAAGAATTACAATAAACCACGGCTAGGAAAAAGATCCAGGAGGAAAATCTAGAAATTGTGTTTTTACAGTGTCAAGTTTCACTGCCAAATGCAAGGTCTGACTCTACTTTCATTAAAGCAAATAAAAAATATTTATTGCATATCTATAAATACAAGATAGTGATGTTACTATCTTACATGCAAACAAACAATTCCCCTCCCTGCCCTGTGCTTCTAAAGAAAAAAAAAATAATTTTACAATATATATCTATTAAACAATTGGTGCAATAAGGCTGTACTTCATAGTTCCTCTTCATTTTTAAATTTTTAAAGGGTTTTTTTTGTTGGCTTTCTTGGGTTTTTTTGTGTTTTGTTTTGGTGTCTTGTTTTATTCCCCCAAGATGGAAGGAGCGTTTTGATAAATTACAATCTGAAACAAGTGAGGTACATTACAGAATACAATTAAAGAACATATTGGCACTCTGAGCACTGATTTGTTTTACAGTGAGCCACTACCCATCCGTAATTAGTTTTCTCAACAAATATTTCATCTAGCATCTTCTCTTAGAAGCCAAAATACTAGGTGAATGATTCTTCTAACCTGTTATGTTACACTTTAAAGAATCAAAACGTAGCCCATACACAGGCGCATCCTCTGAATTCATGGCCACATTGTGAACGACTGCCTTGAGCAGACATATCGGCTAATCACAGAATGATATGGGGTTCAAAGAGACCCCTGGAGATCATCTAGTCCAACCCCCTGCCATGGCAGGTCCTCCTAGAGCAGGTTGCACAAGAATTTATCCAGGTGGGTTTTGAATGTCTCCAGAAACAGAAACAGTACTTCCTTACAGAGACTGTACCTCCCTTGACTAGAACCTTCTCAGCCTCTGATCACATCTACTCTTCCACTGAGCTTTCTGCAGTTTGTCAAAACCATGTTTCTTCCAGGCATTTGTCCAATCTCCCCCCGATCCCTCATAAATTAATGTCTTTCTTTTGTCAAGATCATCTACAAATCTATTCTCATTCCATAGGGCACCGCCTTCTCTTCTTCCTTTTGAATCTGGTTGCCACCAACTGCTATATTGGGACAGTATGTGAGCAACAATCACCACTCACCTTCCCCATGTAGTAGTAATGACTTTGTAGATAGGTATATCCCTTTGCTGGGCTGAAGAGTTACAGCCCATCGAAGTATTTTTCATGTGGAATTGCTCACCCTGTCCTTCACTGGACCTTCTACAGTCACAGAAAAATTTGGGTGGAAAAGGGTCTAATTAGTCAACCTTCCCCCCTCAAATCAAGCCTAAATACATAAGGTTGTCCAGAAAATTTGTTGGATTTCCATCTTTGGAGGCAGTCAGGGCTAGACTGGGCAAGTCACTGAGAAAACTCAGGTTCCTTAGACCTCCTTATAGCAGGGACTTGGACTAGAGAGCTCTAAAGGTCTTTTCCAACACAAATTACTCTACATTTCTGCTGTATCTTTGAGACAGTGAGACCAGACGCCCCCACAGTATTCTAAGTGGAACAAACCATCAACTCACAGAAAATAAGATTTTTTTTAATCTTGCCTCTAATTCTTTTCTAATACTTCTTTCATTAGATAGTGGGTTTGGATGACAAGATCCTAGATGATGCTTTTGTGGAATTTTCTATCATAACCTCAAAACCAAAATTACGTAAGTCAGCTCAGAACTCATATATGAGGCTAGGATCATCTTTCCCCATGTGCACTGCTTTACAGTTACCCGCACTACACTTTATGTGCAAGTCCAATCTTGTAACTAAACTGAAGTTAGCAGAATTATGCATAGATTTAGTGTAAGAGTTACAGCTATACTGACTATATACAACTAACCATGTGTTTTCCAGAAACAAATACAGCAATTCATTTTTGGTGTGCCTTGGTAGTATATTCCATTCTCCTCACGTGGTAACTTTCCCTCGCCTTGAAGTTCTGCTAGCTTTATGAGCATAAGCATATATATATATACATATATATATAGAAAACCCATCAAAACCTAAAACATGTCTGATACTAGAGTCACTAAGCTGCTTCCCTGCTACTTTCTCTGTCTCTTAATGGATTCTGCAGACAGAAGAGGTCTCTCTTTTGCTTGATTACCTTCACTTCTTCGCAATGTTTTCTACTATTAGATCATATAGAATTTGATAAACCACTCTGTATGAGGCCAGCCTCTTGCTGACACAGTCACAGAGGATCAAGGTCTTTTGCCATACTTGATAGAATATACGCTTTAAATATAATCATAAGGCAGCACAAATTTTTGTAGGCACATACAAATTACTGATGTTCTCCTAAAGTTTATGTTGTGAAACAGGAAGTCTCTAGTTTTTAGGGTTCTGAGGTGGTTGTTTTTTTGGGGTTTTTTTTTGGGTAAGATAACTAGTTTTCCTAGAACAAGTAGAATACCTTTGCCCTATACCATGCATCTATACAATGACAATTTCATAGTTTTCCTACTTTGTTAGGTATGTTATGTCCTGTTTTTCTGCATCAGTTGAAAACATGTATGAACTGAAAAGTGGAACAGAGATAAAACACAGACAGGTCACATCTCCTCAGCAAAAAGAGCCTGAAAAGAAACCGTTCACGGACTGACTCACTGACTCTGAAATAAGTTCTGCATTAATGTTTTCAAGTATGTTGCAAATTATCTCATTTGAGACTGAACTCCCCCTTTTCCAACCCAATCAATCAATTCGCTGTATGCAAACAATTCTCGTGTAATTTGGCCAATTTGATACCATTAATTGCATCGAAACACAGTAATAGAACAGCAACGAAGGGTTGCGTTATCATGCAACTAAGATGCATAAAGATGTTTCCAAGACATCTCTTGTGGTCGGTTCACTTTACCTGGCTGCCAAATGCCCACATGACTACTCTATCACTCCCCTTCCTCAAAAGTAAGAGGGGAAGAAAAGTGAGATAAAAAGCTTGTGGATTGAGATAGACTTGACTTGGGGGTTACGATCATTCCGTAACAGCTCCTGTCTGCAGCTCCTTCCTCCGCATCCTTTCCCCTCCTCCAGCATGGGTCCTTTCCCTGAGCTGCAGTCCTGCAGGATAAACTTGCTTCCTGTGCTGGCTCTCCATGGGCTGCAGATCCCTCCAGGGCACACACACCTGTTCCAGCTCTCCAGGGGTTGCAGTGTAGATATCTGCACTACCATGGTTGTCTCTACAGGCTGCAGGGAAATACCTGCTTCACCATGGTCTTTCTCTAGGTGCCACAGGGGAATCCCTTCTTGGGTGTGTGGAGAACCTCCTTGTCCCCCCGCCTCTCCCTTCCGTGCAAGCTCGCAGGGTTGTTTCCTCACACTTTTCTCCTGGGTGCCAGGCTTCATTTTGCCCTGTCTCACGCGGGTTTTCCCTGAGACTGTGGGTCGGAGCCATGCCCTGAGGTGGGTCGGTTGAAGCCAGCTGCAACTGGCTGTGTCAGGCTCAGGGCAGCCCCGGCCGCTCCCCACAGAGGGCACCCACCAGCGCCCCATGACAGCAGCCCTGGGCACCTGCAGTCCTTATGTCAGATTTCTACTTTTCTCAGAGCCTTAAAATCAGCCCAGATCAACTCTTTTTTTAAAGTAGCTTCATTTTTTCAAACCAAGACAGTGGAAATTTCAGTACATTCCTTACCTAGAAAGATATAGTGTTCCCATTGTAAGCAGTAGAAACAAAGCATTCCTGAGAACTCAACTCATTCACCCAGAAAGGAAAGGTGTTCTCGTCCAAGGTACCCAAATTCATGCTTTTGTACAGAGGTGCCCTAGAGTATAATGAGATGAAAAAAACGCAGGTGAGGAGTTAGCGGAACATGTAATGACTCTCTCAGAACAAATACAGGACTCAAAATAGGACTCTCGTCCACTATTAGGCTGCTTCTTTGTAGAAGGGTTAAACTTTCCCAACCTCTGCTTATGGCTAAAGCACGCATGGGCACATGATCTGCGTGCTTCTGCTATGGTGCCTGTTGGGCTGGTGCCTCCAGAGACACATGAGTTAGAAATTCCTGGAAACTACTTACATTTGCCCTTTTCTAAGAGCCCAAAGAATGGGTACTGTGAGAAGTGCCGTGGTCCCGTGGGCCAAAACAGTCATCAAAAAACCCCAAGACTGTTCTCACCCTGGGGGTGATGCTGATGTCCCATAGTATCCGTACACCACACAGAAATTCTCCTACAAGTTATTGGTTGGTTCCCAGTCAGCGTTCAGAAAGGCCACGAGCACAAGATCAAGTCAATGCAGAAATAACTACATAGCTTTATTTTCTACATCACACTGAGCTTTTTAGAGAGATTCATATCTTGAATTCCTCTTCCAAAATGAAGGAATTATGTGGAACTAGGTAGTCCTGAAAAACAGAAACAATGTGGGTGTTTTCATGTGACCATAAAATAAGCACAGCATGATTTTACCTACTACAACGCAAAGGTCTACTGGATCTTTACCACCATCCTTTGTAAAGTAAGAGTAAAATGCTAACCTTTTATGTAATGTTTCATTCAACTTTCTTTGAAAAAATTAAATTGCTTCACAACGTGCAAAGTTCATCTCAAAAAAAAAAAAAAAAA
>VXBJ01003082.1:304607-333386 GCA_013400055.1 Nycticryphes semicollaris
CAATTTGTGACCACAGGACCTCATGGTAGGAGGCTAGATACATTAGTAAAATTAAAAAGAGAAGTCTATTTGATTGTTGTAATCTTCTGTTAATTAATCTATCTGTACAATAATTGGGCAATACAGCCAACTGCAGTCCCTTTGTGAGTGATTATTAAAGATCCCATGGCTCTCTCCACAAGGGTGGAGTTATCCTCTCTGTTCTTGCCAAATTCAACCACAAGTGATATTTTTTTCTGCCTATCTATATTTTCCTTGCAGTTTTATCTGGATAAGACTTTGCTTTTTTTTTTCCTGCACAAAAATTGTTGTCTAATATATCTGTGTACTCTTAAAGAGCTGCAGTGTTCCACCCTGAAGATTACAGTATCAGAAGGAATAATTTTTGTATTACAGATACAATAAAGTGTTATCATAGTTTTTTGAAAGTATATGGTACTTAGTTGTGTAAGAATAGGCCATGGGACCTTCATGAAGAAAAGACTAGAAACTGGACTCTTAATCCTGACTCACAATACAACCTGGTTGTTGGGAAGTTCTTGACTTCAGTACAGCCTCATAAACAATATAGTTTAAGACACAGTAGATTCTGATAACTGACCTTGTCAAATTGTAACTAATTTTTTTTTTTTTTTTGGCTCTCTACCTACCCACTGAATGAAGACAGAAGGCTTAGGCTCTCTTTTTAAATCAGACATCTTCATCTAATTCTTGAAGTAGCATAAAACAACCTATGGTGTGGCTGGTAACCCTCTCTTTTTTCTTTTTCTTTCCTTTTGCAGGGCGAGACTCTTGCTAAAAGCATGTCTATAGCATGACAAATTAAATCTATGTATAACACTTTTTTATCCTGTGTTTTCTTCAAGGCAAAATTATCCCCAAACCTTCCATCAGGTCAGTTTATTCTTCAAGCAATTTTCACTGCAATACCATCTTATTAATTAAAATACCTCTAAAAATTTACAGGTTTTTATTTTGACCAGGCACCATGGAGCTATAGCAAAGTGTCTTAGATTAACATACCAAAATTTCATCCCAGTCATGAAATGACACCACATGAAGGCAGCTATGAAGGCAGCGCAGAAGCAAAGAGCAAGAACAGTTTGTACCAGCATTTCCATCAAAGAAATGCTGACAAGCTGCGTGACAATTTTAGGGCCAGGTTCTCAGTAGCAGGCCTTGAAGAACCAGATGATGTGGGATGATGAAGAAGAAAGGGAATACAACAAAGTAGAGGTGTTATTGCGGTTTCTCACTTTTGGATTACTGGAAAGGGAGAGAGATCCAAAGGCCAGGCTCATAGGACTAAGCAACCTCAAGGGTTGTTTGAAAAGCTCCTCAGAATTATTAAAACTTGGTATGTACTGTATTTATCCTTCTACTTCCCACCCTAACTCATAAGCCACCTTCACATGAACAACACAGGTTACAGTAACAAGCTCTGCCAGATGCACTTGAATCAAGCGAAAAAGGATGAAGAGGCAGAAAGACAGGGAACCTTTTCAGAGTGCCTTATATATAGGAAGATTTAGAGGGTCATAATTCTTTTGCATGAAATCATCTTTTCCCTGAGTCATTGCATAATAAGTCAAATATTTGTAGCACAAAGCCACTTTCCAACCTAAATAAAGATTTAGTAATAATTTAAAAGGTGAACACTGAATGTACATTTCAGAGAATCAGAAAAATAGCATGGTACCTTAGCACTGCATAGATCAACTTGATATGCACCTTTGGATTTTCCATACCATGTGATTAGACTTCAAATCAGAAAAAGTTAAGAAAATAGCATTTTTTCATTTTTGCCTCCTTTTACAGTCAGGATAACATAAAGGAAGCAAGTCTTTTATAAGAACAAAACTAAAAGAGTTTTGATTAGAAAAAATGTCATAAATTCAAGTCTGCTCATACCTCAGTGGATTATTCATCTCTAATTAAGATATCATTTAAGTCATTGACAAGACAAATGTCCTGATTAACATGGAAAATAACTTATGTTTATACAATGAAGTTTTAATATTAAAGCTTCTTAGAAATTAAATGTCTGAATTCCCACTTGGGAAAATGTCTTTTATTTTGTTGGGGTGTGACCACAGTTTTCTAATTTCTTGAAGATCATGCAAGTTTAATAAATTCCCGACCTTATAAGAAAGCAATGAGATCATGACATTTCAAATCTTAAACTAAACCTGTGTATTTGTTTTCAAATTAAACCAAGAATTCTGAGTCTCAAATTTAAATCTCCAAACACTGATGTAAATCAAATTATGCCTAATTCTTTTCTCGTTAAGACCATAACAAACTGCTAAAAATTTAATAAGTAAGATTTGAGCTCTGGTGGGGAGGGTGGAGGGGGTTCTTCATATCAAACTACATTTATAAAGTATAACATTAGTCATGCATTTAGACTTTGAAATAGACAGTTTCTGAAGTAAATATCCAAAGGTCTTTATCTATTGAATAATCTTCTGGCCAGGGCAGAATTTATATGTTCTTATGGTCACACCTCTCCCCCTACATCTCCAAGATAGTACTTTCTGTACTTCAACATTTTGTAACCATAGTTCAAACTAGAGTTTTGCTTGAATGCAGGCTTAACACACGTTTACGGATTACACTATACTGTTTTAAATTACATCTCACCTAAATGTCTCAGCACGGACTGTGGCAATAGTCTCAAATACTGAAACTTACTGAAACTGATGGAAACAGACTCTCAAGTGGCACAAACCAGCCTAAAGACACCATGGTTCAGGTGTGTATTACAAAATTAAATTATTTTCTTGCTGTTCATTCATAAAGATACTTCAGGAAGCATGTTCTTAAAGAGGAAAAAAAAAAAAAAAAAAAAAAAAAAACCACCAAACATTTACCAGAAACATTACCCTTCCTGCCCACTTCTACCCAGTATTATTCATACCTAGAGAAAATAAAAAAGTCCAGCAACTAGATTTCTTAAATCTTCACAAGACTATAAATCATAGGGATCCCATTATCATTCAGTGATACATATCAGATTACAGCAACTCATTCTGTCAGCTGCAAATTAAGAACTTCTGTCATGTCCCTTCATCTGTTTGGTTCCAAAAGGGATTGCCCAGAAGAGCACAGGGAGTTTGGTTTTAGAAGTAAAAGCTAATGCTAAAAATTCAGATGGGTGAGCTCTTCTTTTCATGTGTACACAAACACATAAACTCGTTACACTGTGCTGGTATACACACTCACACTCTTTATATATTTACAAACTCATGTGAAAGAAATCTGTCCTAACTTGTTAGCAGGTATAAACATACCCACTCCCATTCAGGATACCTGTGAAAACAGTTTGCTGTGTTCAGAAAGGACATCTAAGCAAAAACATCATTGTACGATTATCCCATTCATACTTAAGTCTGGTTTTAAATCACTGCTGGAGAGAGAGAGTACAGGGCTGGATGGACTTTTGCCCAAACTGCAGTTTTTGTTCCTCAGCTGGGGTTGGTGCTGGTCTCTATAAGCAAGCCAAAGCTACCTTTGTTATACTGGGGCAGGGACAAGCATGAGAAGCTTCTATAGATCAGAAATTTGTCTAAGCCTTTTTTGTACATCGCATTTTTCAGAAGAAAATAAATATCTCTAAGGAAGGCAAGTCTTTGACACAGATATGTTGAAATTATGTTACCTAATACTATATGAGTCTGGGGATCATTTCTGGGCTTCAGTGCAACCTGTGTGGCACATCTTGTGTGATGTTTTACATAATTTAAGTGCTTATACTAAGATAAACCGGAAATTCACCTCTAGGATAGTGTAGCATGAATGCAGTAATGTTCATAACATGCAGAGTGATCACTATGCCATACACATAAGCACAGTAGTAGGAAAAATATTCACTAAAGTCTTGACTAATGGGGTTTATATTTCTTGGCAATTGACTGATTAAACTTCAGTCAGTACTCCTTTAAAAAAGTGCAATACCACAATTACCACTGCATTTATTCATTGTGATTTTATTAATATCAAAATAGGTGTTTTCTTGATATACTACTTATAAATTACTAGCTGGAATAATTTTGTAGTTTCATTCAATGGTGATAATAAGAGATCAGCCAAGACTCACACTCCTTATTTCATACTCAGTAGGTCTCAAGTACTTTTTTCTCTACAGTTTGACTGGGTGGAAAAAGGTAATTAGGCACCTCACTCAAAAATCATATATCTGGGGAGAAGTTAAGCTTCAGTATATACTGTGGGTCTTATGACTCAAGATTATACAACTTCATTTGCTCTGTTTCTTTGGCCTCTGCAGTAGCGTGATAAGGAGCATTAACATGTGAAGGTAAACAAGACAAATTTATGCAGACATCTCTCCCTACTTGCTCTGCAATGCTCTGATATTTGCACATATCAACAGAACAGCATTATATAGTTCACTAATTGTGTTTTTACTTAGGACCATCATTACTATTTATATTGTATCAACGATGACTAGAAAAATCTGCCTGTGAAGTCCATTCTGTTAGTTACTGTACCAGCAGGATTAGCTCAGGCATCATTTGAATTTAAACAGAGTCACATAAATTATGCTGAGAGTGAAATTGTCAAACTCCTTGCAAATGAGACCTAGTTATGTCTGTTACTTTCTACCTTTAAAACAGGCTTTTGTGACTAGGGGACTGGTTTTATTTGAATTCCCCAAGACAGAAGTGGTTAACTCTCCAATTACCCTTTGAAGACAGATATGAATGGCCTTTAAATGCTACCCTTACTGTCATGTACACATTATGAGAGGACTAATGCTTAAAAATCACCTACTGACTTACAGAGTCAATGCCTACAACAGCACCTGCAATGGTCTGTATAGCTGGTCAACGTCATTAGTACTTTGATATTCTAGTAGAATCTTCCCACTTCTAATGTATAAACTATAGTAAGCTCTTTTAGACATTATTAAAGATGATATAAGGAAGCAGAAGCAATAGAATAAGTTACTTAAAAATTTTGTTATGTTAAGTAACTCTTGTTACTTAAAAATCTTGTAATCAACTACCATTGAGTTTTGTTTATATACTTAATAGGGAAAATAAATACTCTGAAATACTTCCATACTCTAGTGTGCAACTCTGACACGCTGGTAACAGAGATAACAATGTTTTGGTGAGAAAAAAAAATTAAACATGAAAATTTGATATTATGTTCATATGTAGAAGAATACAAATTTTTATTTAATTTTTGGTTCTGAATGTATTTCAGCAACATTAAAATCCAAACACTTGTCAGAAAGGATAGTTTTTACATATTTATATTTGGGAAGCATTGAAGCTATTGACTTTTAAATACAACAGTCTTATCTTTTTTTTTTTTTGGGGGGGNTACAATAAGTTTATGTCCTTTCAGAAAGTTATGATGTCAGAACCTGCTATGCACAAATCGCATTTCATATATACAAGAAAAAAAAAAGTCATCACAAAAAACCAGCCTCAAACTCACAGGAGTCTAATTCATCAGTTCCACTGAGATTCTTCCTTAAATTGTTAAAATATGCAACTAAGACAAGTAGAGAAAAGGAACCTTTCTTGTATTTACGCCTCAAAAATCTTCAGAATATTGAGGAGAATTGTTGTATAATCCATACCTATAAGCCATACATGGCCTGCAATTTATGTAATCTCAGCCTGCAGTACTCTGATTTAGGACACTGAGGATGCAAGACTTAGGCTGAGGAGGGATTCTGAGGGAAGCAATAAACTCCTTTAAGGACTAGTGTGGCAGAGGTGGCAGAGGACCAGAAGCTCATGAGGGTGGGCAAACACAGGGGTTCACCCATCTGCACCCACCTCCACGACCACTAAGCCTACATCATCCCTTTTGGCCTGAAATCTCCCACCAGAAACAGGCAAGACATCCCGTTGGTTTACTGTTTTTTTTCTCTGACAAAACTACATTGGAAAACAAGGGTTTTTTTTGTCACAGAAGATGGTTTAGGGATAAAGTTTAAGTCTGATTCAAGGTACAATGAGTTCAGAGGAGATCTACAGGGACATTAATGGACCTTTTCAGGCCCATTCTCCTAACCACTCTTTGTAGACAATTTTAATAGATTTTATAAGTTTGATATAATTTTATTTTGAAAGACTGGTCTCTCTGACACATACAGTGTTCAAAATTCTTTAACATTTATCCAGATCCAGAAAGTCCCCTAATCTACTCCTGGTCCTCCCAAGTCCCTACCACAGAACCCCCAAAACCAGAAATAGATTAATTTTAAACATAAAATATCTGTTTTAGTACAGCATATTGTAGGCAGCAAAATGAAATCCAACCTCCCTCCCTGCCCCATGTTATACCCATCACTTCCAGTTTAATTTAACAAATTGCTATCATTTTGGTGGAGAGTCATATAGTAACAGCTACTTCAGTAAAGTTCCTCCTATTAAAGAAAAGCTGAAATTCTTCTAGTACAGTTGAAGAGATTTCTTCTTCCCCCCTCTCTCCCCTATTATAATCTAATTGCCACAGTTAAAAGTTTCCACTCACAACAGCTGGTTACTGGCATGCATACTCTGGTGCAGCAACTCTTAAGAGTTTTCTAGTAATCAGTAGGCGTTTTTTTGTGGTTCTACTTAAATAAGATCATCTTCAGAAACCTACACACAAGATAAGCTACCGGAGGAACCTGACCTAAGACTGATATTTAACCACAAATAGAAACTGTTAAACTAGGTCTGAGAAGACGACTTAAAACCTTCTATTTGTAGTGAAAGGAAAGTCAGTAAGAGGTCAGATTTACACTACCTCTTGGATGGCTTACCCCTCTTAATCAATCCGAAAAAATTTAGTGAAGCCCCACTGAAAGAGATTCCATTTGCATGATGGTATGCTTGCAATACTGTAAGTCTGCAAACTAGCTATTTAGCTGGAAGGGGAAAAATGTTTTGCTACTCAGGTACGCTTCACTTAGAATTAATTACCAAAGTAGGCATCTAATACAGTAAAATCAGCACTTCTTCACCGAAGCAAATCTGTAGCATAGTTACCTGCAGAACCAGTCAGGAATCTTAACTCTTGCCATCAACAGGAGCAACTTCCAAAAGGTTTCAAATGACAAAGCATCATAGAATTGGTTCACTTTCCTACTAACAGGCTAGAAAATTCCAGTTCATTTGTATGGGATTCAGCAGTGCTTGTCTAAGGTTCAAATAAATTTCTGAGGGTACAGAGAACTCCCCTTCTCCTTTATTACCATAATCAGTTCCAGCTGTAACAGACTTGAAACAGTACCAATATCTGAAAAATCCAGCCATGAGAGTTAGACATCTGGCAATGAGTACTTAAGTGACATACACCACTCTTCCCCAGAAATATTAGAAGAAAAGTAGCCAAACAAAGGAAAAGAGGTTACTAATTCTTGTATTTAAGATTGTGCAATTGTTCAACACGGTATGAATTATTACTTATTAAGAAATCCTTATGATGCTAGAAAGGCTTGTCAGTGAAGCTCAACTTTGGACTAAACAATTTGGGGATTTAATAATATCTTTATCAAAAAAATGTGGTTTATGGTCAATAAAATCAGTTATAAGTTTATGTTGAATTAAACAAGTAACAGGAGAAATTGAATTAAAATTGAAGAATTGTTTTGATCCTATTAAAAGATAATTCAAATATCTGAAAAATTTACACCAGTTTAATGGAAAAGAAGAAAACAACAGTAAAGAAAACATTTTCACAATAAGCGGCTTACATTATTTCGACAGAAAAAAACCAGGAATTTTTCCACTTTGACAATCTATGTTTTTACTTGTTTGTTGTTTTTCGGTGGTTTTTTTTTTTTTTTCTGGCTGTCAATCATAGAAATCAGCTCATTGTATGCCTTTTATCCCAATGCAACTTTTAGAGTAGTAGGTACTTTTGCATATTAAACATTTCTATGAGCAGCAGGACTAATAAATCTT
The DNA here is from genome assembly GCA_013400055.1 of Nycticryphes semicollaris. Lineage (NCBI taxonomy): Eukaryota > Metazoa > Chordata > Aves > Charadriiformes > Rostratulidae > Nycticryphes > Nycticryphes semicollaris. The sequence continues at coordinate 312,542 of VXBJ01003082.1, forward strand.
GGGATACACTAACCTGAATATTACATTTTTGTACGTAACTTCTGTCTAGCACACCCTGCTATCCTTTTCTTAATGCTGGGAATTTCAACCAAATAGCGTCTTCAGTTGCAGCCTTTATTGCCTAACATACTTTCTCCTTCTTCCCCATAATGTCATCTTTACCCTTCAATACTTCCTACTTACCAGCTGAGAAGGTCACAGCACAGGTCTGCGGCTACGTTAAGGGATGGGCTTGCAGACTCTGATTTCTCATCAGGGCAATCAGTACGCACTAGTGGATTAGAGAATTTTGGAGCCCAGACTGAAGATTTCAGCTTAGTAAGGAAACTTACTCTAATTCCCCTCCACCCCAATTCTCCCTCTTACACACAAACCCTTACTCTTTTATTTCCCTTGTGAAATTGCTTCAAAAATGAGATGGAGAATCACATGAAGTTAATGATATCTGATATAATAGACTCAATGACAAATTATTAGAGAATTTCAGTTTACAAAACAACACATAATAAAATGCACAGATCACAAACAGTATTAGAAACAAAATTAAACCAAAACATCATCATACTTTGCAACAGACTTCCCAGCACTAACTGAATGACAGAATGAAAATTCTCTGCATAGGTTGTTCAACATGTATTGCTGCTTAGTGCCAGATCTGGCAATATATTATTCATTTAATACTTGCAATACATTATTCAGCTAAAGACACAGCTGTTGAACAGTGAGGAGGAAAAAAACCCCACAATAATTTATAAATATATTATTGCAATGAAAACCAGAAGCACAATTCATAACATATTCAGCAAATACTAAGCAGTTTTCCTACAGATGCAGATATTTATCTATATACCACATGGCTTTATTTATTTTATTTTCCAATAAGGAGACTCAGAAAACAGCTTTCTACTTAGGTTACTTAATATCAAAACAATATTAAATTGCATATTCCATTTTGAAAGGAAAAAAAACCCAACACAACAACCAAAAAACCACACCAAACTCAGCAAAAAAAACGCAGCTGTCAAAAAAAAAAACAAACCAAATACAAAGCCCAGAAGCAAAATGCACCATTTTGACTGCTTAGGATGCAAACAAATCTAAACAGAGAAGACCTTAATATTGTGCAAGCATCATTAACAGTAGTCAAAACATTGGTGTGTCATCAATGCTATTTTAGCCACAAATCCACAACAACCTTTGGGCTTCTGTGAACAGTTGTCTTGCACTTAGCCACAGAGTTCTTTTTTAAACGTACTTCAATCCAGCTATCTCCTGATAAAGATTAAGGCAAACCCCATAGTAACAAATTAAAACAAATGGTACAAGAGGTAAATAACAAGGTAAAAATGCTGGTGGTCCATTAACCTCACAACTCTGATTTTTAAGAAACCACTGATAGCTTTGCAAAGCTCAGGACTGCAGAGGAAACATTTAGAGAAATCAAACACTACCCAGAAAATCTGGAACCAAGAAAATAAACCCAAAGCCTTAGACTTACATTTTTCCTTCTGCAGGATAACTCCAGCCCTACTTAGTCGTTTCATCATTTTAGCAGTACAGACAAGAATTAAAACTTAAGCAGTTTGAAGCTCCAGGAGATACCAGGATTTAGGTTACTGCTGAAGCCTTTGAGCTTCACCTCCACCACAGGTGTGCTGAGCACTACTTTGATGCAGGTGTTTTCAATAATATTCTGACCTGCATTTAGTCCATGGGAGTTTTACAACTGATTTCAGCAGAGCCAGGATCTCTTGCAGCGAGTTAGTATAATTTAGATTAGTCTGATAACTTGCTCAGAAGCTGATTCAAAATACAGTGAGGTCAAAGAGAGCTGTATTGAATCAAGTCAAATTCAATTAACTAATCATATTTAATAGTATTTAATTAATTTTAATGAAGGTTAATCAGATTTTTAAGGTTTGTTCTAGGAGGCAAAACCTATTGCACTTTAAATGCTATATTGTGTTAAGTGTGATGATATTAGGGAGAGACCTTTTAGCTCTTTGTAAATAGGTTTATGGTAAGGAGTTATATTTTTAAAAGAGTGGTTTAATTTTTCCATGAATATAACAAAAACCAACTCAACCCACAAACCTTAATTACCAAATTATAGAACCTTAGTTGAGTTCAGTGGGTAGGATTTCCAAGACTTCTGCCTTTCCACATTGACTAAGGCAGCTGAAGCATAAAAGCTTTTAAATATTTGTTCTTTCTTAGATTTGTGTGTCCCTTACAGGTCCCTTTAATAAAATATCCATTTTATTAAAGTTCATCAGATCAGCAGTAATTATCTACCTCATATATGGGTGGGCAATCCAGTTTTCAGTTATTGGACTTTAGAATAGATATTGCATTGTTCTTACTTTTCTATTGTATTCCTGTGCATGGCAACTATTTTTTTTTCTTTCTGTTCTTTTTGGAGCTACTGTATATTGAACCTTTTGGCTAATTTGTCAGAAAACAGGATTTCTTAAAATATATTTCCTATAATTATACCATTATAGAAATCATACTATAAACCAAGATTAAATGCTTCTTATTTAAAGCCACCTGATACTAAAATACTCTCACGTAAAAAGTTGTCTTCCACAGAAAAGGCTCTTATTGGACAGCGTGACTTAGCTCCTATGAGCAGCTCAGAAAGGGCATTTAAGAGACATCAGTTTAATATCAACACTATGTAGAAAGAACAGAATATTCTTCCAAAATCATAAATACCCTTCCATTGATTTCTATGCTTCTTTCTGTGCAAGTCCAGAATCTGACTTTGCCATTAGTCCTTCAGGACTAGGGACATCAACGTACAAGTATTGCCTTAGGGTAGAGACTTCTGCTTTCCTTCCTCCCTGTGTGTATTCATACACTAAGGAAAAGAGACAGCAAACATTTCTGGAGGTTTTGTGGCTCTGCTGCACTGTAATTGTTAAGCAATAACAAAGTTGATATTATCAGCTATGTACACTTTAAACATCCATCACAATTAGTCCAGAAAGTAAATAAAGCCATATAAAGTAAGCTTTTATGATTAATAAAACATGTCAATATGATAATCTTATTAGTGTGGTGAAAGGCAGAATTTAAATTTCACAGAAAATAAAACCAGATTTACTTTCAGATTGAAAGTAAACAAATGGGTTTGATTATTCTCCACTCATCTGAAGTTTTTTTTCCTGAACTGTGCAAATTTAGGCTTACACCTGAGTCAGCAAACTTTCAAATTGGTTATAGAACTGGCTGTTATACTCTAGGCCCTGGAATTGTTATGGTTGATGGTTTTGGGGCATTTTTGCTTGCCTTCAACACTTAAGATGTTTTTCCACTGTTTCAGGAGATTATTTGTCCCTCCATAGAGGGACAAATAATAAATAGATCGATAATAAAATTCTGTCTTTGTTGATAGAATTTTACTTCCTTTTTGAAGACCAATTGGTCTAGGAATTTGTCTTCAAAAGGAATAGATAAAACTCTTATGCAGTCTCATTTAGGGAGACCTGTGTCAGAAGGACAGGAAGAGACTGAGCATCTCTATGCATTGATTTCTTCAGCTCACAAAAAGTAGCATCACTTAGCAGGAAGGAAAGTATTTACTTGATCTGCCACTACAACTTAACCAATAAATATATTTCTAGCATGAACCACTAATTTTCTTGTACAAAATCACACACAAATTAAAAAAAAAAACCAAAATGCTCCAGCAATCTTTTTAGTAGAGAAAAGTCACCGAAGTTGTATGATTACTTTTTACAAATCCTCATTTGCTCGACAATGAAAAAGGCAAAAAGGGGGCCAAATTTATTACTGTTAAATAACATACATATATCATCAATTAACTTTAGCTATTTTACTAGCATAGACAGAATATATCATTGGAATGTCTACTGAATTCAAAGTATATTATCCTTTTATCACATTTTATACCAATATATTTAAGAAATAACAATGCTTTTTTAAATATAAGGATCAAAATATTATCCAATGCATAGAAAAATAGCTTTTATTTTAACAATGTAAAGTCAATAACATATTTTAACATTTCTGCATTCATATATTCACATTCATTAGAAGCAGCTCCTCAGCTTTTCTAATATAAAACAGGATGAAGCAGTAGGTGATAGCACTTCCTAAAGCAAGTTTGTCCTTGCAGTTGAAAATAACTTGATAATTCAGGTAGATTATTTTATTTTATTCACAAAATATGAGTTTAAGTTAAGATTAAAAATAAATATTTTTTTAATGGGCAGTAAAAGTTGAAAGTCTTAGATGAAGTACATGTAATATTTTGTCATGTAAATTAGCAATTATATAAGTAGAGCCTTAATTTGATAAAGAAGATTTAAGAAGAACATGAGTAAATCTGAATAAAATAATGGCTAGTTAACTGGAACCATGTGTTTTAAATGTTTAAATGTTTTCCTGAGTTGTTAACTAATGTGACAGATATTAGCCTGTGCTTCTTGCATCTACTTATTACTTTTTATTAATTTGTTAATATGTTTCTTTTAATATAACTGAAAGATGAATATTAATATTCCCAACAATAATAAATTGGGAAGTACAATAATTCAAAGTACTTTAAGTTTTAAAATTTATCATTTATATCTTAAAAATTATTTCTAAATATTTTCATAATGTGCACTCATTAAGTGGATTATCCCATGAATTGTATCTGAGTAATAAAGCAGACATGAAAAATATTATTGATGTTATCCAAGAGTCATCCAATGTTTTTTGAAAGATTTACTTCAGTAAGGCCTGCCATGAACATCTTGTGTTATCCTTATACTGTAATTAGATCCAAATCTCAGAAATTACTTAGGCAGCTAGCTGTCAGTAAAATCAATGAGAGATAGTAGCCTAAAAAGTTTAAATACCATCATGTGTCTGACCTTTAATCTCTATGAGAAAGTTCATCTAAAAATTACACATTCAGTTTAATCTAATTACCAAGTCTTCCTTTTTAGTGAGAATAAGAAGGTAGATGAAATGGCTCCCTTATTGGAATTTATATCCACTGACCTCAGGAAAAGGAAAGAAAAAATAATTAGTCCATTATCTTTGAATGCTTTTGGTTAAAGGTGAGATGAATCTCACCCTCACTGCTTTATTATCCTTGGTTAAAGATAGAAAAATAAGACAAGGCTTCTACACCTGGCAGTCAGACATGGAGAAATCCTTGCTCAAGCAGAAGAGGGATCAGTCTGCCTACACTGCCAATATTGACCAAGGGGTAGGGTGACACTTCCCTACCTCAGAGCAGCAGTCTTCATGGAGATGCACTTAGTAGATGTGTGAGGTCCATATACCTTTATGCATGTGCTAAAAGCAGAAAAGAGCTTACCTAGCACTGACATTTTCCAGAATCCCCAAAGCAATACATAAACAAAATTTTCTAGGATATTCAAACTGTGGACAACACACATAAACACATTGATCTCCAGAACATTAAATGAGGAGGGCCCAGCTTCTCCCATTGAGCATCCTATTTGATCCTGAGATCATGCTCAAGGATTCAAAGTAAAGGGAGTATAGCCCCTGCAGAAGTTGTGTCTCCTTTTAATACTGTCCTTATGGGAACCAGGTAATGTAGATCCTGTGCTACTTTATCTGAAAACTATAGCACCTGCGTTGCAGGCTCCGACTACAAATTCTGGCTCTCCATTTTATGAACAATTTGCTCCCTCATGAGTCTTTTCCTTAAAAACTTTTTTTTTTTTCTTAGATTCTGGTTAGCTTCCAATTCCTAGGATTTCCAAATAGGTACATCATGTGCAAAAAAGCAAAATCCAATTAGATCTTAGGAAAAGCATATTTACACTAAAGGAGATCAAAAACTACAGGAGGTTGCCCAGGCCGGGAACCTCCATTCTGGGAAATATTCAGTGCTTAATCAGGTATAACTTTGAGGAACCTGATCTAACTTGATACTTGCTTCTAAATTCAAAGCAAGCTCTGCCTCAAGTGGGAGCTTTAGCCAGGTGATGTCCAGAAATCCCTTCAACCTATGTTGCTTTAGGATTCTATGTTTCTGTCTGTCAATTGTTAGTCTATTATCTAACTCAGCTGGCATTTTAATTTATCAATTGAAAGCCAATGAGAGCCATTGACCTTTTAAATCAGACCAGAAACAAATAACTATAAGAACATCACTGCACATAAACCTTAACTCATACATAGCTATGACTGTGTTTCAGGCAAGAGCATGCTATTTCTTCTTTATCCTGATCCTTGTATATCGGTGCATTCAGCTGATCCCTGTGGTGTCTTAGAGTAGCACAGAATTTCTGCCAGCTATCCAGTAAGGTGTTTCAGAGTATCTCTCTCTCATATGCAGAATCTCTCCTAATTTCTGTCTTTCAACATCAAAACAGTTGTGGTCTTTTTTTCCCTTACAATTTGAAGAATTCCTAGCCTCTTAAACTTGTAGAAAAAAGTGAATTGTTGGGAGACTTTTATGTTAGTTTCTTTTTTAAAAGATACTTTCAGAGCAAGGCTTTTTTTTTTGCTTTTTTTTTAATCTTCCCCTTCTCCTCCTCCCTTGGCTAGCAGAACATGTAAAGTGAATGAAAGCTAAAATAGACTTTAGATTTTATAAAGATAGAACAATTGCCTTACAGGGACTGCCAATCAATGCCAATTGTAAATCTGCTTAGTGTCTCTAGTCCTTCAGGTATTTGGGGATTTAGAGGTTTTCGGAGGTTAATGATTAGAAATATTAATAGGCTTTAAAGGAGATTTATTTTACATGAAGCTGTTGCTAAATTGAAACAATGTGCAAGTCTCAAATTAAAAAAAAAAAAAAAAAGCCTACTTGCTACTTTGCAAATTCAGTATCTAGCCAAAAAGAACTGAATTTAATCCAAGAAAACAGAGATATGATGAAACGCTGATCAAACTTTAATTTAAAACATCAAGGTTTTTAGTCCTAGTCATTAAATAATGATAAAGTAATTCTAAATTTTGTGATTGTTGGTTTGTATATGTCTCAAATACATGGCCAGTTAAGCTTGAGATGCTTGTCCTTCCTTTTTAGCATTATATTTCACAACTGAAAGCTGACCAAAATCAAAGCATGGTCTTTTTTCTTTTCCTCCATCATATTTATTTGGGTGCTGTTATAGCTTCATGGTTCTACGCAAAATTTGATAGAGTCATTATTGAATCAAACCCTGCAGAAGAGCTCCTCTTACTTTCTGTTGCCCTTATAGATCACATTTCATTTCTTTCCTTCAGCATTTGAGGGTCACTTATGCAAAGTGATGATTCCAGAGAAAAAAATTATTTGAAAGCAAGTTCTGATAGAAATTTATTCTAAGAAATAGGTGTTTTGTCTCTACAGAACACTTGAGATGCTACTGAGACTCAGTAGTATAGAAATTAATACCTAAGAAAAATGAGATTGAAAATTAGGAGTTCTTTAAAAAAGACCAAATTAAGTGCCTAGTAAGGCACAACTCAAAGAAAAATACAAAAGTCAAGATTAAAATTCCATCTTCATTCAACAGCAGAATTCAGAAATAAAAGGTAATAAGAACAAATGAAAAAGAAGCAGGACCTAGCATTTATTTATATTGATTTCTGTCTATAAAATACTCAAGAAATTTCTGGAAGCTGGAACAATGTCTGTAATGCTATTCAAAAGCGACAAAAAGGATTATATTCTTACTTTAAAATACAACTTTGATATTTAATCCTGTTACTCCAACCAGACTTTTTGTGGCAAAATTAGCATGAACAATTATTCACTTCTCTGTCCCTCCACTTCTTAGTCCCACCTATTCTTTTCTGTTTGTTTGTTTAACCACTCCTCCTTTCACTTGTAAGGCTGGTCCTTGTGAATTGTATCAATGACAGAAATTTAGAAATATCTCAATTTTTTTGGAAGCCAGCATGTCGTGAAAAATACAGTCTCAGTGTCACTTGATGCTTCATTTAGCAACACTAAATGGATTAAAATAGCATTGAAGTCCATGTTAAAGAATTAAGAATTAACTGACAAATCATGTAAAAAACCTTTACAGGGAGAAATTAAAAATCCTCCTTCCTCTCTCCAAATTTTGAACTTTGTGGATCTGATGTCTTTTTCTTCCTATGTTGATCTAGATGTATATGATTAATAACCAATAAAAGCTGTCTACAACAAAGGTAAATTGGAAATAATTGAGAGGATATGGCAGGTATGTAAGATGTAGCTTCATAAAGAGATAGATGCTATCCTGGGAAGCAATTACCCTGGAAAGGATTTAAGGGCTGTGAAGGTTAGGCAGTAACTAACAAGAGTCCCCGGTGAAATAATGCTGCACAAAGGAGTAGAGAAGGGTGGATATACAAATCAAGTAATGAGATGGATGAGAGAATGATTTTAGCTCTGTCTTGTTGCATCAGTAAGACAGATGATGTAACACTACACACCACACTGATCCCCAGAAATAGTGACTATTGAATAACAACCACAAGAACAATTCAGGGCTTGGGGAAATAAGTCTGTTTAGTGAGTGACTGGAAGACCACAATTTGTATAATTTCTAATAAAAAATAATTATAACATTTGTATAAGTATCTGCACACATGTACACACAGAAGAAAAAAGTAATGGATATTAATGAGCTCTGTAACCCACACAACAAATATAATTTATAAATTATGAACTAAAATGCATAACAGTGGTGGTAACTAACCAGTGAAAGGTCTAGTGCTTTCACCTTTCAATAGTTTCTTAACCAGACAGGGTCTTCTGGAACTGTATTCTTTAATAAAATACATACTATTGGATTTCAAATAAAGCTGACATTCAGTGACCTAAGTGTACAAGAGTAAGAAAAAAACATTCCAGATTATCTAAGTGTCTTTAACAACTATGAAGCTGAACACCTTTACATATTGAGAACATTTTAGCAGTTATCATAGACTTTCTTAGAAAATGCTTGCCTTAAAAGAAAAAAAGGGTGAAACATGCACCATAGTTAACTGAATAGCATGAGGTAGTATGAGGCTCGTGATGACAGATCTAATAGGTATTTTCTGGGGTAAGGGAGAAAGTTATCTGCTAATTAATGTGCAAAACTCTCCAGCAGTGAGGGACATGATCCATTGAGAGAGGGTATTTTCCTCCTTGGAGCTCTCAGTCTATCTAGTTATGCCACTAAGTTAATTTTCCAATGGACCAGTTAAATTGGCTCATCAAGAGGTCCCATGAGCGTGAGAACCAGTACAAAGTAATCAGCACCTGTGCATAGCTGGGATGAATGGTGGCCTAACCGAGACCCTCCCTTCTCCAACAGCAAGAAGAAAATTATCACACTTCATCTCAATGAATTATATCCTGAACAGTGCTGATTTAAACACAATTCCTACTTCCTTTTTTTTTTTTTTCCTGCAGTTTTAAGTGGTGCTTTTTATTCAGTTCATTTCAATGATCTGAAATGGCCACTGAATCATAACACCAGTGGTATAAGCAGATTCCATTCCCTGCTGCTCTTGCCTGTCCCCTTGCCATCACCTCCTCACTTAAACAAGTACAACCACTTGTTCAGCCATGAAAACAGAATTGGACCTGGATTAAAAATAATCCAGCATAAATTTAGAAAATGTATACTTTTCATCAGTTATTTTCCTTGGTAGGAGAGAGAAGTGTCACTGATAAAGGATCTGTAATAAAATGAAAAAAAAAAAAAAAAAAGGCTGTTTAACAGAGGCTTGCGTCACTGTAGCTCTTTTAATATCAATTACACTTAAACTTGACTCTTACTGGACTGATCTAAATGTCTCCAGAGACATTTCATGGTAAAAGGGAGGTAGAGGTGCCCAAAGCTGAATTTTTGTCATTTTAACAAGAAGATTAGAGGTTAAATCAAGGAATTTGATCCGGATGTAATATGCAATAAAAGTTACCTTAAAGTTAGTTCTTGTCCTGAAGTCACAGAGATGGAGAGAACAAATATATCCAAGTCAGAATCCTTGAAACTAACACAGCATTCACATCATATATTCTTTTGTTGTTAATAAATAATGTAAACAAAAATCCTTGGTTGACTTCTAATAGCCAGAGACTAGTGACTAAAGTAGCTTTCAGACACATCAGTACATGATTAAAAAATTTATAAAAGTAAACACGGAGACAACACTGTTTTAATTAATTCTGGCAACGTTTTTTCCAATTTCTTGTTGTAACTGGAATACGTGTGCATGTGTATATCTGTGCATATGAGAAGGAGAAAAACAGATGCAGTCACTTTTCATTACCCTGTGAGCTGTGGAACAATATTTCCTGATGAGGCTCAGTGCTTTATGCCTATAAGCACACCTCCAATAGCTCGATACGCCAAGATGACACTAACTGACTGAAGGACAGCTTTTGTCAGCCACCCATTCATTTTTCAATTGCTACTTCCTACCTTCAACTGATTAGAAAAAGCTACAGTTTTATCTTAAAATTACAGTTAATTTGCCTTGCTTAGAACAAATAGGAAGCTAAAACCTTGATGGTCACGTCAGTAACCCTGTGATTTAGCTGAATGTTAAAGAAAAAAAACACAATGTGTTTTGCTTTGGTTCAACAGTCAAAATAATAAAGACTGACAAATAAAAACAATAAATGGTGGAAGTAATAAAATTGTCACAAGGGAAAGACAAGAAATAAGATTTAATGAGACAGTATGGACAAGTAAGTAAATTATTTATTTGAATTCTCCATTCAGACATGACATGTTTCACTATGTTTCATTAAGCCTTGAACCATGCATATGCCTGACCTGCTGCACTGCATATTCTCATTGTTCTGTTTTCTTCCCTAAATGCATGACATTTATTGCAGACTAGTCATAAATAGGTGTTTTACTAGTGATTTATTGTCTTCATAGTGTTGGCCAATCCTGATAGACTAAGCCTATGCCAAACAGATGGTTACCTGGTGAAAAACCTCTCTATAAAGAATGTTATAAGGATTTTTTCTTGCATAAGATCAGAGGTCTTCAAACAGCATGGTTCAGCTGATGAGCATGCAGTCAGAACATATGAAACTGGATTTCAGCTATTTTAATCCAAATTATTTACTCTTCAGTAAAAATATATCCAGCTGGGTTTGATGGGCCAAATGCACGCCAGCAACTCCAAGAGCATAGGCAAGCGTATAAATGATTTATATGTGAGTTACTGAGAAGTCACAAAATGTACATGTTCTTGGTCTCCTTGGATGGCAAGATGGGGAGAGATTGATCCTGTAGAGGTAATGAAAGCAGGGGTCTTCAGGCTCTGTTTCTATTACATTCGGTTGAGGTACTGATGAGCAACTTTTCATTAGCAAATGGCTGGAGTAATCAGCTAGGCTTTAGGATGTTCTTTTGACTGAAGAACTAACTCATTTGCCATTTTAGATTTCCAAGCACTAGCACAGTTTTCTCATCTAGCCTACTGGTGTATGAAAAAGAAAAGGTGGCAAATTATTTTACAGGCAGGAAATAATTTAAATGACTTATAACTTATTGCATGCTGAGTGTCCCAGTCATCTAGATTGAGGGGACAAGCCAGAGAGAAATTTGCTGCTTCATTCTGTTTCATTTGGTGATTGCCTGACTTTTCTTCCTAGCTCCGGGAGCTACATCTGTGAGACATTTTGCCAGTGGTTTGAAGGATGGTTGGGAGCATGAAATCTACTGAGCAGACTGAATCTCTATTTCCAGTATTTCATGGAAAACTAGTGACCATTTTATTTCTGCAGTGCCTCTTGTCACAATGACTTTGCCTAGAACACCTTTATGAATTAAAGCAATTCTAAGCAATTTCTTTAGCCTAGAAGCGTGGTGAACTGACAACACAGAATACATCACAAATTTTACATAGTGTGTTGCTAGTCTTTAGTGAACCAACTCGCAAATCAATTATGTCTGCTGGCAAGGAAGCCTTAACGCTCTTAAAAAATTTAAAGTGCAAACTGTGTGGCATACAATTCCTTTCATCAGCAGCAAGATTGATTTCACCTTGTAGTATCTCTGCCCTACAGAAATGGCCTTTTTTAGTTAAATTTTCAAAGTTATCACAGTAAAGCAATAAAGTCTGCAGCATGTAACACCAGTTACATCTGTTCTTCTCAGATCTGATATACAGTCATTAGTCAAAGTAAAAAATTACTCCAGCATTAAATACTCTTCCATTCTCCGTTATAGACTTGCAAGAGGAGTTTGTAGAAAATACCTTACTTTAAACATTGATAAAGTTTAGCAGCTATACAGGGTAAAATTCAGAATCAAAAGTAGATTATTTCAGAGTACATGTAGGGCTTAGTCACAAGAAATTAATTCCATTTAATTTTATTAATTTGTTTGCCCAAATTTCCTAAGCAAAGTTGATATCCCAAACAAATCGCCATGGGTCAGTTACATAGATTTGGGTTTTTTATACTTGAGGAATGACTGTGAGCTCTTTATCTGAACCCAGTGGCTAGTAAGCTCAGGATGGTTTTACTTTTAAGGGTTATGAAAACATTTTCCATTGTCTTTTCTCCTTCCCATCTCTATATATCACCAAACACCTCAAACTAAGAATGCCTTTGGCAGTGTGTTTTCCCGTTGCTCAAGTGTGAGGAAAGCAAAGTTCCAGAGCTGCTAGATGTTTATATAGCATATCCTTTGGATCCAAGTCAGCTTTCTGTGGCTGACTTTCTGTGTTTGACAACATGCTGCCCTAGTATGGGAATCTGCTTCCTTCAATTAATCTAGGCAGTTTTGAGGAAATCACATTCTTCTTTAGTACATATTGAAAAAAAATGCTTTTTTATTAAACCCATAAAAATTGAACTAGCTTTTCAGTTATAGAATATGCAATTGGTTTCAGCAAATAAAGGACAAATGTGGGGAAAAAAAAAAAAAAAGAAAGAAAAGAATAACTTACCCATTTGGCTTTAGGATTACAGTCAAGGGCACTCTAATAAAGTACACATTTCCCTGCTTATGGAATAGCCTTTGAAAGCTGAATGGTGAATATGTTTTACAAACACGTTCTGGGAGTACAGGAAGAAATAGATTTCATTAAAACTGAATTTGTATGGCTACCTATTCCATTACTAGATCAGAAGGGCTGATATTGTGTATGCATATATTTTTTAAAAATTAGGGATTTTTTTGCAAACCTTAACAGATGTAAAAGGAAGTCCTTGGTCAAAGTCAGACAGGAATTTTAGCAGAGAGAACCTCATTTGTGGTCTTTATTTCTAGACCAGTTCACCTACAGAATACCATAATTAGAAAAAAATCTGAGTTATCCCATTGTCGAGTACGATGTTTCCATTAATTTCAATCTTCGAATCTTTTTCAGTAACTTAAAAGTACTTCAAAAGAATAAAAACCTGAATGTTTCAAAAAACACTCCCAAACCAGAAGGGATTATTCAGTCACTTTTCCCAAGCCTTCTGTTTTATCTTCCTACTTGCCCTCTACTTTATTATATATCATTCAGATCCCATGCTGCAACATTCACAGTACCTTTTTAGGCTTAATTAAAAAATGAAATGAGAAAGAACACAGCTGATTTTTTTTTCCTCTAAATACTGACATAATAGTCTTCTGACCTTGATTGAAAGTCCAAAATGTCATATGTGTCCTTGGGATTGCAGAAGGAGGAGATGTTCAAGTTTGGCTTAAAGATACAGCCTCATAAAATTATCACTACTGTCTTTTGCTTTTCTGAGAGAAGGAAGAGAGCAAAAGCATAAAATGAGCCATTTGGGCTTCTTAGCCTGTCTTGAGCTCTCTGTTTTAAATATAATACCTGTCAGCATCTTTGTTTATGTTAAAAGGGACTTTACTACATGAAAGTTAACTCCATGTTTTCAGTGCAGTCATCATCTAAATCTGAGAAGGTTATTAATTTCAGTGGATTTTCATTAGAAAGCAGGGCCATTTAAAATCTGTCCCAGAGGGGTTAATAGATGCAGAGCTATTTCCAGAAAATGGTTTTCAAATGTTTGTTAGTGCAAAGATTGTGATCTTGTAAAAGGCTGTAATGAATCAATTCCAGTTTTAGGAAAATAACCTCTGGAAAGAGTTTTAAGTTTTTTACTCTAACTCCATAAATGCTTGTTTTAAAAAAAAAATCCATACTCCATTCATTTATTTATTTTCCTCATTCAAAGCCAATTTTCTTTCAGTTTAGAAAGCATAGCCAGAAATTATTACAATAGTAAATCAGGAATCTGGAAGGCATAGCTCTACCTATAATAGCTGAGAATGTCCCAGTATTAATTAATATAATTTGTAGTTCATGAACAATAACTTTTTACCTACAGTTCATAGTTGAATGCTCTGAAAGCATTACTTCTGGTAGAGAAAAATCTGCAAATACACTTGTAGACTACAGTTCTTTTCATTCCTGGTCTGTTTACTGCTCATCACAAACTAAGTACTTAGAATCTTAGCACAATAACAGAAATGCCCTAGCTGTTTTGCTTTACTCTATTTTTTTTTTAAATGAGTTTTCAGTAACTAATTGAAATCCAGGATCTTTCATTAGAAAGGAGTCTTCTCAGGATGATACACAAGCATTTATTTGTTCAAGCAGTATCTTTCAGCTAAGTATAAAATGGATTGAAAACCTCTGGGTATCAGAGGTTTTGCAAGTGACAGATGGTCTTACTCTCTGCTGGAGAAGGGCAAAGAAAAGCAGCCATACTCCTATTGGAAGGAGAGACGGAAGATGGTACCCTCTCATGCAAAAAAAGCTATCTGTTTAGGCTCGAGTGTGGTTTGGGTCAGTTTTTTTAATAACTTACAGACAGATTCAGGAGGTTAAGGACCGTTTTGATTCCAGCTGAGTTTTATTTAAATATAGAGACAAGGCTTGTTCAATTTCATTTCAAAAATTAATACCTTATTCTAAGTACTCAATTTCTCTAAGGTAAGACATTATTTTTAGCCAGATTTATAGAAATATGGTAGTTATAAGAGACACAGTTTGATAATTTATGTGAAAAATTTGCTCCTCTTCCTACATACAGAGTTATGCTGTGAAGAAAATCAGGTTTAGCTAAATAGGATTTTTTAAAAAGATGCTTAAGTTCTTCAGGTGATAAAAGTAGCTTATAGAAAAAAAAGGTGCCAATAATCTTGTAGTGGGTAACAATTGAACTAGAAGGGGAAAACTTCCTGGTTTTCATTAAGTCACTATCTTTTTAGACACAGCTCAAGTTATGCACTTTCAATCATCTGTAGCATAAATGTTTGCCATATTCATGCAAATGTCCTTTTCTTGTGAATCTCACTAAGCTTCTGTAATTAACTCTCTCACAGCAGCAAATTTGACAGACTAATTAAATGTTTTGCAAAATGGATCTTTTTCCAATTTGAATTGTGTTGTGTTTCAGTTTCATCGACTATTCTGACCATGTAAAGCAGCACTTGATGCACCTTCTTTATCTCATCCACCTTTAAATTTATGTTCATACAAAGCTTGACTTACCAGTTGCATTAATCAGCAGGAATTGCATTTTCAAACTCCTATAGTTTAAACTTTCTCAAAATACACAACAGATTGAGAAAATCTTACTTACAAATCGTCTTTTATTTTGCTTCATCCTCATGAATGGCTTTCTGGCGATTTTAGCTCCTGAGAAAGCATCACAATCTATAGGAAGGTTTCTCAAAATGCCAGTTTTCAGTCCAATTCTTCTTTTTCTCTGCTTTAAGTGTAAATAGTATTGCTGTTTGTAGTCATATAACCATAACATATGTGACTAAGAAAATATTACTCTCTTAATCTATTCTGTTGATGATAAACAAAAGCATCTATGTTTCTTTTTAAATTTACTATTTAACTACATGGTATACACACAACCAAGAGCTCTTCTCATACTTAACAATGCAGGAAATATGTCAGGTGCAGCAGTCAACAGTCGAAACAAAATGCTTATTTGAAGAGGTAAACCCAAAACAAACCGTTGTGTAAATTCATCGTTTGCTTTGGAGGTTGTTTTTTTACACATATAGCCTATGGTTTTCTCACCCTGGGATTCACCTAAAGTTGTCAAAAATAACCTACAAATGTAAACTGACCAAACACATGTGATCTCAACACAGATGTATTACAAAAATTAGATTTTGTGGGGATAAGTTCCCCTTTAAATGGGAACCATCTATATCTTTTAAGTCAATAAACTCCCTCAGGCTAACACTACCTCTGCTGCTCAACCTTCAATTCTTCACTTGAACTTCAGAGACAAGGGATGTGAATTATTGTGCAGATTAATAATGATTATTCACCACAACTATCTTTCCTAAAAAACAAATTTTCTCACTGGACAGGACATAAATATTAATAGAAGCCATCTTTGCAGGAATCAGTGGCAAGATCAGAGAAGCGAGAAATATCCACACCCTCTGTATTAGAGCTTGCCTAAGGGGAAATGCTACTACCTTGGTCATGATCAATCTGTGTATCTATGATGAAGGTAGAAAGTAAATCTCCAGTATTCAGAAAAGGAGTAAATTACAAAAGTTATTGATATAGTCTGGAGTAGTTTGCATTTGTGTGGCGACAATTTACTTTACCACATCCTCTGTTTTAGAAGTAAAATGGAGTTTTAAACAAACAGAAAAATCAACAATCCTTTTGTTCAGCTGGTTGAAGGGGAAGGAGGATTTCACTGGAAAGGCTATGGTGTATTTAAATAGAACCTCTAA
Source organism: Nycticryphes semicollaris (assembly GCA_013400055.1). Classification (NCBI taxonomy): domain Eukaryota; kingdom Metazoa; phylum Chordata; class Aves; order Charadriiformes; family Rostratulidae; genus Nycticryphes; species Nycticryphes semicollaris. The sequence goes on from VXBJ01003082.1 coordinate 329,206, forward strand.
TCATGTACCTTACAGCTAGGTGTAGCGCAGCAAAGCACACATTGCACCTTGCACAGATTGCAGCAGAAGATGCATAAGTAGACCGGAGTCTAAATCTCTGTCTTCTCTGATCCAAATATTTAATCCCAAACTTTTAAATTTGAATCAGTTCTGGGACTGAATCTTCCCTTCCGTACACCTGGAGCTGTGTGACGCAATTGACAGTTAATATAACACTGAATAATTCTGGGAAAAAAAAAAAAGAAAAAAGAAAAAGAAAGAAAAAATAAAAAGAAATACTCGTTATTGGAATATTTACAATTAAAAAAAAACACAATCCACCTCTAATCACAGAGTTAGGATCATGACATGTATGCATGTTATTGTCTAACACCCTTAGCCCCACAAACTAATAATTTCAAACTATTAATTGTGAAAAATATCTTTTTGAAGACTCATTCTTTTCTAAATCTGGAGAAATAAGTGTCAAATTGTGTCTTTATGTAGGTACAAAAGAAAGCTGGACTTTTCTGTGCTTTTGCTCTGATGACTCTGCTGATCTGCATATGCTGGAAGCTTAGAAAGTGAAATTTGAAAAGTAGGAAGTATTGTTATATGTTCTGGGTAGCTCTACAGGGAGGAGAGATTCCAACAGATGTGGTATTAGAGAGTTAAGAGCATCTATAAGCATCAGAAATTTATTCTAACAAGAGTAAAAGTACCATGAAATGGGGAAACATTAGAAAAGACTGAGTACATTTTGATAGTAATAAGCAAAACTAAAAAGTATGTGGGAACCTAGGTAAAATTTCAGACACCTGGAAGATCAGCCATCATTAGCAGTATGATATCAGGCAAGGTAGTGAGGAAGAGACAACCTTGTTTCTATGCCAATAGTCGTTTGACAGGGTTCTATAAGCTAGTATGCTCCAATAGAAGCTGGTCTGTATTTCAAGAGCGCTTACATCTCATCTTCCTGGTAATCTCAGACTCTTCTGGTAGTTTGAATTCATGTCATGTTCATTACTAAGTTGGGTTTAAGCTCTGATGTGCTGCTCATTCAACTGTATAATTGTAAGAAACATCTGATATCAGTCAGAGTGCCTCGGTGTTATGTCCCAGTAATGACACAGTGTCAGATGTGTGAAGTTATTGGAAGACGTAGGATGCTTACAGCTTTGTTGCTGATGATCCTTCTCCATGGAATAATCTTCCTGTCCTAAACTTTTTCTGAAAATCCCTTAGTTTTTTTCAGTTTCTGACTAGACAACTTTTTATCAATTGAAATAGCATTTTATTACCAGGAGTGCAGAGGGGAAGAGAAAGAAGGGACTGCTCTCCCTTAATGAGTTTGGCATGGGTGGGGAATACTAAATTTCTAATACAAAAATAAATTAAATTAAAAAAAATATATAATACTAAAATAAAATAAAAAATAAATGTGTAATACTAAAAACATGAGTGTTCTAAAATGAAAAGAAAAAAAGTACAGAGCAGAATATGGGAGACCTTCAGAGCCTGTAAAATGACTACAACAGGAATTAGAGGTCTGATAAAACCAGCATGTCATTTATTTAATGAACATAGTGATTTTTTGCAGTACAAAGGAATTCATGACTACCAGTAAAAAACATCTCAAAAGACCTGGCAATATGAAATATTATAATNAAAAATAAAAAGAAATACTCGTTATTGGAATATTTACAATTAAAAAAAAACACAATCCACCTCTAATCACAGAGTTAGGATCATGACATGTATGCATGTTATTGTCTAACACCCTTAGCCCCACAAACTAATAATTTCAAACTATTAATTGTGAAAAATATCTTTTTGAAGACTCATTCTTTTCTAAATCTGGAGAAATAAGTGTCAAATTGTGTCTTTATGTCATTAGTAGGTACAAAAGAAAGCTGGACTTTTCTGTGCTTTTGCTCTGATGACTCTGCTGATCTGCATATGCTGGAAGCTTAGAAAGTGAAATTTGAAAAGTAGGAAGTATTGTTATATGTTCTGGGTAGCTCTACAGGGAGGAGAGATTCCAACAGATGTGGTATTAGAGAGTTAAGAGCATCTATAAGCATCAGAAATTTATTCTAACAAGAGTAAAAGTACCATGAAATGGGGAAACATTAGAAAAGACTGAGTACATTTTGATAGTAATAAGCAAAACTAAAAAGTATGTGGGAACCTAGGTAAAATTTCAGACACCTGGAAGATCAGCCATCATTAGCAGTATGATATCAGGCAAGGTAGTGAGGAAGAGACAACCTTGTTTCTATGCCAATAGTCGTTTGACAGGGTTCTATAAGCTAGTATGCTCCAATAGAAGCTGGTCTGTATTTCAAGAGCGCTTACATCTCATCTTCCTGGTAATCTCAGACTCTTCTGGTAGTTTGAATTCATGTCATGTTCATTACTAAGTTGGGTTTAAGCTCTGATGTGCTGCTCATTCAACTGTATAATTGTAAGAAACATCTGATATCAGTCAGAGTGCCTCGGTGTTATGTCCCAGTAATGACACAGTGTCAGATGTGTGAAGTTATTGGAAGACGTAGGATGCTTACAGCTTTGTTGCTGATGATCCTTCTCCATGGAATAATCTTCCTGTCCTAAACTTTTTCTGAAAATCCCTTAGTTTTTTTCAGTTTCTGACTAGACAACTTTTTATCAATTGAAATAGCATTTTATTACCAGGAGTGCAGAGGGGAAGAGAAAGAAGGGACTGCTCTCCCTTAATGAGTTTGGCATGGGTGGGGAATACTAAATTTCTAATACAAAAATAAATTAAATTAAAAAAAATATATAATACTAAAATAAAATAAAAAATAAATGTGTAATACTAAAAACATGAGTGTTCTAAAATGAAAAGAAAAAAAGTACAGAGCAGAATATGGGAGACCTTCAGAGCCTGTAAAATGACTANACAACACATACAGAAGAGTTTTAAAAGTCATATATATATATATATATGTAATAGAAGGATGAATGAGCACATATACACAAAAATTATCATGCATGAACATAGTTTAAGGAACTTTAAAAAACTATAGATATCATAATTGTAGTGTGCAGTAAGCCAGCTCTGAGTATTGGAATCATCAGTTATTATAAATATAGTTATTTTTATTCCTAACTATTTTCAAATGTTCCTTCAGTGTTTTCAAATAAAAATATTATAAAAGTAATTACTTCACATACAACAGCAATAGCACCAATGCCTGAATTTCATTCAAAGTGATATTCAATTCAATACAAGAAATCTGTCCAATAGTTTTGTTATTTCTGAAGCCCTGATTTCAGCTCTTGGGGCTAAGACTCTTGGTGCTTCTGTATTCCAGACATGGCAGGCATTCTTGCAAATGACCCACTAAGACAAACTTCTCTGTGTTAGTATCTTTCAGCTGTTACTAAGGGAATATGTTAAAGCAGTTTTTCAAAACTTATTTTTATAATATATTTTTATTCTGTATAGAAAGAAGTAAAAATAAAATTTGGGAACAAACCAAATTTTCTTTAAATGTTGTAATTTCCCACAGGACAAAAATTCTGAATTTCTCTCACCAATGCAAGTATTTCCAATAGTGGACAAGACCTTCATCCAATCTGTTGCAGCTAACTCCCTAGGAGGGGAAGGTTGGACTAGATGACTTCCAGACGTCTCTTCCAACCATTTAAAAAAAAATATTTTTCTGTATCATGACTATAAAAAAATCTAAGCATAAATATTTGCACAAAATGGCAGTCAGCAGAGAGCCACATTAAAATCTAGAACATAAGTACTTTTTCTGTGACATACTTTTCTCCATTTACTGTTAAAAATTTTCCATACACAGAATCAAAGGTTTTAGGTCATGGAGCAGTGTTTGCCAGTGTTGCATTTAGGAGAACTCTCCTTGCTTGCCACTTGGAGACCAAAGTATGAAAAACAAGCGTTAGAAGAAAAATGGAAGAATGAAGAGCTAAGAACTGCTATGGAGAAGGTAGATTTGGACAGATGAATTCAATAGAGAAGATACTAACATTAAACTGAGATACACTTCAAAAGGCCAAGTTTTAGAGACAGTGAAAAAACAGGGATTGAGGAGAAATTTGTATTAAAAAGAATGCTTTTTTGGAGTTGTTGTGGTTTTGGCTGAATTGACTAAAAACCAGAATGACAGATGGCCGTTTCCCCTTGCCACACCCCCACCCCTCCCAAA